>JAKOGI010002747.1:20000-88896 GCA_029747015.1 Carnegiea gigantea
CAGTGCTTGAAAGTGCCACTACATTTTGTTTCTTACTCCTCCAGGTTACTAAATTACTGCCAACAAATGTAAAGTACCCAGCTGTAGATTTACGATCAACAATATTGTCGGCCCAGTCAGCATCAGTGTATCCTTCAATGTTGACATGTCCATGTCTTCCAAATGTTATGCCCTTACCTAGATTCCCTTTGAGGTACCTAATAATCCTCATCACAGCCTCCATGTCTTCTTCCTTTGGGTCATGCATGAACTGACTCACAACTCCCACTGCATAGGCTATGTCAGGTCGGGTGTGTGACAAATATATCAACTTTCCCACTAACCTCTGGTATCGTTCTTTATTGGTGGGTACTTGGTTAGGATTATCACTAAGTTTCATATTTTGGACCATTGGTGTGTCTGTGGGTTTGCAATCAAGCATACCAACTTCGGTCAGGAGATCGAGGATGTATTTCCTCTGAGACAGAGAGATACCCATTTTACTACGAGAAACCTCTATACCCAAAAAATATTTCAAACCACCCAAGTTTTTCATCTCGAACTCCTTGCTTAATTTTTTTTCAAGTTTCCCAATCTCAATATCATCATCTCCAGTGATAACCATGTCATCAACATAAATTATCAAAATTGCAATTTTACCTCCCGTTTTTTTTTTAAGAACATTGTGTGATCTGAATCTCCGTGCTGGTAGTCATAGCTTTTCATCGCCATGCAAAATCTTCCAAACCATGCTCTGGGTGATTGCTTGAGTCCATACAGTGCCTTTTTGAGTTTGAACACTTTATGTCTTGGCTCATGATTTGTGTATCCTGGTGGCACATCCATATAGATCTCTTCTTCTAGATCACCATGTAGGAATGCAATTTTCACATCAAATTGATGTAATGGCCAGTCAAAGTTTGCTGCAAGAGATAAGATAACTCGCACAGTATTTAGTTTTGCTACAGGTGAGAAGGTTTCCTGAAAATCAATCCCATAAACTTGAGTACAACTAATCGTGCTTTATATCTATCAATCTCCCCTTTTTCATTATACTTAATGGAGTAGACCCACTTACATCCCACCGAATTTTTCCCCTTTGGTAGGTCCACTAGTTCCCAGGTACAGTTTTTCTTAAGGGCATCCATCTCAACTTCCATCGCTTGGACCCACCTTTTATCTTTCAAGGCTTCTTCTAGTGTATTAGGAACCGTGACAGCAGCTAATTGATTCGCAAAAGCTCTCAATGGTTTTACAAGATTTATAGTGCTGGTATAATTAGTAATGGGATATCTTATGCTCTTACTCGAACCATCCTCTGGTATATACCTCTTTGGTGGTTGACCCCTAGTTGTACGAGGTGGTAATTTAAATCTTGGTTGAGAAACGCATACCTGAGGATCTTCCTGTAGAGATAGTGGCTCATCGGGTTGAGACTGTATTATCTCTTCATTTCGTTTATGCACGTCAAATTCATTTAAGTCAATCCATAAATCCAAACCCCCAGTTAAGACTTTTGTGGACTCATGTGTATTTACTCGGTGCTCATTTGGAACCAAGGACTGTGATAAATGTGGGGCAAGGAGGACGGGTTGCTATGCACAAGGCCTCTGTTACGGCACCGATGAGGTCAAGGATGATGGTGGCCGGAGCCTTAAACTTTGGTGTTTAAGAACCAATATGAGAAGTGTTGATTTAGAGAGTACACAACCACAAGAGGGGGGTGAATTGTGGTGTTCGATTTTCGCAAGTTGCTGGCAAACAGTCTTAGGTCCTGTTCGCACAGGTTGTTCCTGACATAAGCAGAAGCGAAAATCCAACAAAATTGAATGCGGAAATAATGGACACAGGATTTTTACGTGGAAAACATCTCTAGCCCAACTGAGGTGAAAAACCACGACCTACCTCGTGTAGGATTTAAACACTTCACTAAACGGGCTAATCACGTTACAATAGTAACACACCTTGTTACAAATTGCAACCGATGTAACCGTCTTCCCTAAGACAGGTTACCCCACGTCAAATTTTTGGGAACTAAAATCCCTAAAGAATATAGAATTCTTTAGCCACAAGGGATGAGGAAACATGAGCTGGAAACACTTCCTAAACCGTGTGCATAAGGGGGTGATTCTCAGCAACTAGACCATGTTTTTCTCAACAGCCTTATCCACTTGCCAAAAATTGGATATTCTTTTTATTCAAAAAGATTTTGCAAATCCCCTTAGATTTTAATCACCGCTTTTAGGATAAGGGGTAAGATACTCCATAGAAAAATCTTTCTTGCAAATCTTGGAGAAGCTGCTCAAAATCTAAAAGATAAAAATGTGAAAAATTGTTTTTCGCAGCTTATTCTGGAAACACCCTGAGCGTCCTGTTTGCAGAATTGTTTCGAAGGGTGATCCGAAATATTTTCCAAAAAAGCAAAACCGTTTCAAGTAAGTGGCAAGTTAAAACTTTCTGATTGGCATATTAACAAGAGTCTAAAAATGTAAAACCAAATTAAATCAAGACATCTTGTTGTAACCACTAGTCATCTTGTAGAAAGACGAATTTGCTGCAAACACTTCACAGGACCTGTTTCTCACGGCTGCACTTATATCCTGTGCTTCAAACACTTCACAGGACATGTTTCAAACACCTGTACCTGTTCCTCACGGATGTTCTTACATCGCTGACTTGAGTACCTGTTCTCGATAAACCATTAGTCAAGCAGTTTTAATACATTGAGAACAGCAGTAAGGTCCTGTTCTGTTTGGAGCAACAACAACACTTGGATTTGTTATCATCAAAACCCTTATACATTCTAACAAATTCCCCCTTTTTGATGATGACAAACCAAGTGACCATATTGACTTTCAAGGACAATTGAAGTGATTAGTGCCAGTTATTTATAGGACCGACAATTCACATGAAGCAGTTAGTATCGAAAAAGTGAAAGAAATTTAACTCGTCCATGGCAAAACTAAAACAATATTGGTCAACCTATCTTCCCCCTTTTGGCATCATTAAAAAGTAGGGGCGAACAGTCAAACATAGGGTGTTTGCTATCACCACCACTTGGGTAATGGAGGAAAGTCAACAGGCGATACACTCAAGTGTGTTGGTACGGTAATGAGATTGGCCATCCTAGTCACACACAAGCAATTCATAACAGAAAGCAAGCAAGGCAAAGCCAATCAAAAACCAAGATAACCTGTCATTCACCAAAAGAGTGCAACGTAGTACAAACGGGCAAGAGAGGATAACCAAGAGAAGTGAGAACAGCCTTGGAGAACAACCTATGGAAACAGCTTATGGGGGTTGATCAGGGAGCAGGAGAAAATTTTGCTGAAAGGGAAGAGAGAAGGGCGAGAAGATCTTCATGGCGCTTAGCATTTAGAGCTTTTTCCTCGTCCAGGGCAGCCTTCACAGCAGTAAGCTCAGCACTGAGTCGAGAGTTTTCCTGCAGAGCAGCCTCAAGTTTGATTGAGGAACTGCCAGAAACAGGAGGACGGGGTGTTTTTGTCCCCTGTTCTGATGCAGACCCCTCAACCAAAGTGTATCCACACCCCATAAGGGTGCTACTCCTAATCTCATCAATGAATTGAGCTCCCACTTTCTTCTGCAATGTCACCCCAAAATGCTCAAAGACACTACTCAGGAAGAAACCATACCCCAGGTCATGTTCCCTGGAGGTGTTTGCAATTCTTGCAATATATCGAACCATGATGGCAGGAAGGTTGATTTGCTCTTCCTTGTCCATCAGGTCCATAAGACACTGATCCATGGCATCGGCAAGATTGTGACCCTGGCCCCGAGGAATGACATTCTTGATAATAAACCAAAATATCAATTGATGGAGCGATGTCATGTCCCCTTTCTTTACTGACTTGGGTGTTTGTAGGCTTGGTTGCTGGCTAAATTTCTGGGAGAGCTTCAGCAGCCTGGCTGTCCTTAGAATAGTCTTATCTTCCCTCACATATATATCAAAGCCCGTGGAGGGAATCCCCAGAATTTCCCCTAATGTCTTCGCATCAAAGCGATAATGCTTCCCACTAACAATACTTGTCATCACTCCTTCGATGACAGTGCAGTTGGCATAGAACTCTACCAACTCATGTACAGAACACCCCAGTTGGGTGTTTGTAAACAGCTCATACCACTCCTGTGCACGCAGCTTGTGCAGAAACACCCTCAGACCCTGTTCCTCAAAATATTTTACCTTGATAATTTTGCCCCTGACTACCCGTCTCTGAAGCAGTTGGGTCAGTTTGGCTGAGATTGCGGACGGGGTAGACTTCTTGACTCTTTTAGGTTGGGGCTTAGTAGGAGGGTCTTAGGTGGAGGCGTGTTTGAGAGAGGCTTTTCTCTTGGGAGTTTTGAGGGGTGATGGTTTGGAGGGTAAAGTGGAGGTTGATTTTGGTGCAGGCAGAGACTTATCCTCTGAGGACTCTGAGAACACGGGAGTGTCCTGTTTGAAGGAGGTGTTCTTAGTGTCGCTATCTGATCAAGGCTCAGAGGAGGAATCAATTTCCTCAACAATAGGGGATGACTGTTTGGCAGGACGAGGTGTGGAGTGGAAGGCAATTCGGGCTGATTTTCGAGTTGGCCTGGTTGTGGGTTTGGCCGAAGAGGAGATTTGTGATTTTGGTTTGACATGGGTTTCACTTTTTGAGGGTTCTTCAGTCTGGCCGCTTTTAGACCTTGATGGTGGTCGTGTTCTTGACATTCTAGTACGCCTAGCCACAATTTTGTATCGTTTACGTTTCTCACCGGTTGGTGGTACCGGTGTGGCTTGTTCAGGCTTCACAGGAGACTCCTCCATTTGACCACTACTTCCCCCTTCTTCTTTTGACAAATCCTCCCCTAGGTCATCCCTAAAAACCTCAGGCCCTATTTCTGGCCCTGTTTCCTGCTCTGGAAACAGCCCAAGCGAACTGATGTCATCTAGTCCATGATCGAACAGAAAGATTTCATCTAAAGGCCCAATTTCTCTTTCAGATGCCCCAACAGGTTCTTGGGGTTTACATGCCCCCGTTTCCCCAAACAAAATCAATTCCAACCCAAATTTGTAAGGGATGTCTTCCAATTTCAGATTCACTATTCTAAGGTCGATGCTTTTCAAAGACCCAAAAGGTTTATAGACAATGGGTCGAGAAGGTTCAGTAGTTTTACCTTCCATGAGGGCCGTCAGAAATTGTTTAGGCGCAAACAGGGCTGTGGCTGTTTGCAAGGCTGTGCCCTGTGTCTGGTTGCCCTGAGTCAAGGTCGAGGAGCTCTCGGAGCTAATGGGAGACGCCATTTTTCAGAGGAAGGAGAGAGTTTAGGGTTTCTTGAACAGAGTTTCAGAGCAAGAGAGTTTCGGTGGAGGTGAGAGATTGAGCAAGAGAGCTTTAAAGAGAGAGAGAGACATGCGAAATCTTTAAAAGATTTTGCCCGTTTTGCAACGGGCTTTTGCATTTGTTTAGGCCGCGCATGCCTCGGGAAGAGATTAGCAATTTTCAATTTGTTGCACGTATTTGACAAACAAGAGGCGTACCTGTTTCTGGTGCTTGTTCTTGAGGTTACTTGCTCGGTAATATAGGACAATAAGGGCAATCTCATTAGACCTCAACGAGTGTCAGCAAGTTGCAAACCTCACATATGCTAAACATAGCACAGAAGTTGATTGCAAACAAAAATTTAACATGTTGTGCCCGTAACTTTTAAATTTTGCAAACATGGAGAGAGAACAGGTTGGTCAGGTTGTTCTAATTAAGCCTAGTTCGAGTCTATTCCTTTCAAATTGTTCTCTACCCAATGCTTTTGTGAATATATCAGCAATTTGATTTTCAGTGGCACAAAAATTCATTGAGATCACTCCTTTTTCAACATTGTCTCTTAGAAAATGATGACGAATGTCAATATGTTTTGTTCTTTTGTGTTGACATGGATTTTTGGCAATGTTAATTGCACTTGTATTGTCACAATAAATAGGAATGCATCCTATGTCAACACAAAAGTCCTTGAGTTGTTGTCTTATCCATAATAACTTAGCACAACAAGATGCAGCTGCCACATACTCAGCTTCTGCTGTGGACAAGGCAACAGAGAGTTGTTTCTTGGTTGCCCATGACACCAAACAAGGTCCAAGAAAGTGAGCCATACCTGAGGTGCTTTTTCTATCAACCAAGAAACACTTCTTCTTTGAGGTACCCATTTAGAAACGTACTTTTGACATCCATTTGATACAACTTGATCTCCATGTGGGCTGCAAAAGCTATCAAAATTCGAATGGCTTCCATCCTTGCAACAGGCGCAAAGGTCTCTTCATAATCAATTCCCTCTTCTTGGTTGTAGCCTTGAACCACCAGCCGGGCCCTGTTCCTAGTGACTGTTCCGCACTCATCTAGCTTGTTACTGAACACCCACTTGGTTCCAATGATTGTTCTATCCTCTGGCCGTGGCACCAGGTGCCATACCTTGTTCCTTTCGAACTGAAGGAGTTCTTCTTGCATGGCTGTGACCCAATCTGAATCTGCAAGAGCATCATTAATATTCTTTGGCTCAATTTTTGAGAGAAAAGCATAGAAAGCACAGAAATTTTTGAGTCTAGATCTAGTTTGAACTCCTGCATTAATATCAGACAAAATTTGATCAAGAGAGTGTGAACTTTGGTGTTTCCATGATCGTGGTGAAAGTGGGTTCATAGACTCGCCCTCCATCCTAGCTGGAATACTCAGTGAAACAGGTTCAGAGCCTGTTCTCGAACCTGTTTGGGAGCTTGTTTCTGGATTTATCCCTGAAGAATTCGGCTGGTGTTGTCCCAAACAGGATTCCACCCTGTTTCCCCCTGTTTGGTTCACACCTTGCTTACCTTTCTGAAGAACAACCTCAGGCCTTGCTCCCTCCGATTGATCCTTACCTTGTTCACCTTGAAGCAGCACGTCTTTTCTAACAAGACCTAGTTCGAAGTCTTCTTCCTGTGCATCATTCTCGCTTAGAGAGTTAGTTTCATCAAAAAGCACATGCACACTTTCCTTAACACACAAGGTTCTCTTATTAAACACTTTGTATGCCTTACTATGCGAGGAGTAACCAAGGAATATTGCTTCATCACTCCTTGGATTAAATTTCCCTAAGGCATCCTTTCCATTATTATGCACAAAACATTTACAACCAAAAACTCTCAAATGCATAATATTAGGTTTTCTTCCCTTGAAAAGTTCATAAGGAGTTTTGTTAAGAATAGGTCTAATCATGCATCTATTTATAATGTAACATGATGTATTCAAAGCTTCAGCCCAAAAGTTTCTAGGAAGACCACTAGCAACAAGCATTGTTCTAGTCATGTCCTCTAGAGTGCGATTTTTGCGTTCTACCACCCCGTTCTGTTGGGGTGTTCTTGGAGCTGAAAAATTATGATCAACACCATGCTCATTACAATAATTAATAAAGCTCGAATTTTCAAATTCTGTACCATGGTCAGACCTTAGGCATACCGAAGAGTGTTCTACCTTCTTTTCAGTCTTTTTAATGAAAGCAAGAAATTTTTTAAAAGTTTCATCTTTAGAAGCCAAAAACAGGGTCCAAGTGAAACGAGAGTAGTCATCCACTATCACAAGCACATACCTCTTACCTCCTCTACTCATGATCCTCATTGGACCACATATATTCATATGTATCAATTCAAGAGGTCGAGTAGTGCTTACACACCTTTTAGATTTAAATGAATTTCTGACTTGTTTGCCTTTGGCACATGCATCACATACCTTGTCATCATTGAATTTGATGGAAGGTAAGCCTACCACTAAGTCTTTGGTTACAAGTTTGTTCAAAAGCGAGTGGCTTGCATGACCTAGTCTTTTGTGCCAAAGCATAACATCATCATTTAGGGCACTCAAACAAGTCAAATTATTTTGGGGAAGAGTAGAAATACATACTTTATAAACATTTTTGTGTCGCTTCCCCCTCAACACAACATCTCCTGTGTTCATATTTACAACCAAGCAACGTGTTGGAGAGAACACTACTAGGTTGTCTTTGTCACACAGTTGGGACACACTTAGCAAGTTGTGTTTTAATCCATCCACAAAATAAACATTGTCAATTGAATGGGAGAGTGACTCGCCTATCTTACCTATACCGACAATTGTCCCGGATTTGCCGTTTTCAAATGCCACATTCCCTCCTTCTGAAGCTGTAAGTGAGAGAGAATTGGATTTTTCACCAGTCATATGCCTCGAACACCCACTGTCAACATACCACAGCTGCCTGTTCCCTAGGGTGTTCCCTGCGCTGTTCGCTGGGTTGTTTGCTGGGTTGTTCTCTCTCACTTCAGCCTGCAAAACAAATCAAGGGTTAGTTTTGGGAACCCAGATCCACTTGGGTCCCATTCCTTTAGAGGTACAAATCTCATCTTTCCTAACTCATATTTGTTTTACATACACTGAGTTCCTTTTAATGGCATACTTTCTTGAGGGACAAGTATAACGGTAATGACCCGTTTTACCACAGTGATAACATACAATATTCTCAGATAATCCTACATATTTTCTATTCACTGGGTAGGTCATTTTAGGCACAAAACCTAGTCCTCTTCTATTTCGACTATGATGGGTGTTTAACCATTCAAGTGCTTGTGAGGACCTGTTCCAGAGCTTGTTTGTGGCAATGTCTGATTCCATTTGTTTCATTTTCTCAAGCAAGTTTTTATTTTCTACAAGCAAGGACTCGACCTTACCTTTTAAGTCAAGGAATTCTTTTTCCAGCTCAGTCAATTTAGTGGAACAAGTCTCTTCTTTCATGAGTAGAGTTTCTTTAAGCACATTGATGTTTTCATGCAAGCCAAGAGTCTCTTTGTCAACTTTAAGTTTTTCCAATTTAAGGGTTTCATTTTCAAGTTCTAGATCTCGAACATCCCTTTTTAATTCAGCACATATATCCATTATAGTGTATACTAATTCCTCAAGAGTTGATTTATTTAGACCACGTACCTTATTCTTGAGTTGAGTCAGACTATCTGTTGATCCATCATCTGAATCAGTGTCACTTCTTGCCATGAGTGCTATATCAGCTTCCTCGGCTTCAGACCTTTCCTCATCCTCGCTTGAATCACCCCAAGCTGCGAGCATAGCTTTTGAGAATCGTTTCGCTGAGCTGCTTACACCCTGTTTCCTCCCCTGTTTTCTAGGGTGGTCGGGTTCTTGTTCTTCCTTGTGCAGTGGGCAGTTTCTCACAATGTGGTCCAGTTTGCCACACTTGAAACACCCGGAGAACTGTTCCCGAGAGGTGTTCCTGGCCTTACTGAAGTCCTTCCTTTTGCTATTTTCTTTGACTTTCTTGAAGAATTTCTTGAACTTTTGAGTGATCATGGCAATCTCCTCCTCATCAGAATCAGAATCATCTTCTAAGGCCTTTAGTGCAAGACCTCGATCTCTCTTTGTCTCATCTTTCTGTTGAGAATTTTTTCCAAGTTCATACGTTTGGAGGTTGCCAATCAGCTCATCTAGGATGATCTTGTTCATGTCCTTAGCTTCTTGGATGGCCGTGACTTTCGCTTCCCAAGAATGAGGTAAAATTCTTAGGATTTTCCTCACCAATTCTTCGGTGGTGAAGGATTTTCCCAGAGATTTCAACTCATTCGTTATGTGAGTGAAGCGAGTGTACATGTCCATCACACTTTCACGATCACCCATCTCAAACAGTTCATATTTTCTCACAAGCAATTCAATCCGGGATTGCTTTACCTGATTGGTCCCTTCGTGAGCTATTTGCAAAGCATCCCAGATCTCCTTGGCCGACTCACATTCGGATATGCGAGTATATTCATCAGGACCTAGGCCGAAATATAGAAGTTTCTTGGCTTTGGCATTCTTCTCCATCATTTTGTAATCTTCAGTATTGAATTCTTTAGACTCTTTGGGGATTGACTTTTCATCTTCAGTTTTTTTTCTTTGGGATGAGTGGTCCATTCTTAATGAGTATCCACAACTCATAGTCCTCGGCTTGGATGTAATTTTCCATCCTATTCTTCCACCAACCATAGTGTTGGCCATTGAAGTATGGTGGTCGAGTTATGGATTGACCTTCAAGCATACCTTGTGGGGTACTCATCTTCAAGGATCTCTCAAGGTGTTAGCCTTTCAAAGGAGAACCTGCTCTGATACCACTTGTTGATTTAGAGCGTACACAACCACAAGAGGGGGATGAATTGTGGTGTCCGATTTTCGCAAGTTGCTGGCAAACAGTCTTAGGCCCTGTTCGCACAAGTTGTTCCTAACATAAGCAGAAGCGAAAATCCAACAAAATTGAATGCGGAAATAATGGACACAGGATTTTTACGTGGAAAACACCTTTAGCCCAATTGAGGTGAAAAACCACGACCTACCTCGTGTAGGATTTAAACACTTCACTAAACGGGCTAATCACGTTACAATAGTAACACACTTTATTACAAATTGCAACCCACGTAACCGTCTTCCCTAAGACAGGTTACCCCACGTCCAAAGTCCCCTTGATTTGGACACACACTCAACTCACTTTTGTGAAAGAAGAGTATAAAGAAAAACACCTTATTACAATGCTTCTCAACTAAGCTAATATAGGGTACAATGAAGTCCTAGTATGCCAACTTTTGAAAGCTCAAATAACTCACTTACTAGACACGGTTTTCTTTTCAAACTTTTAAGCTCATGAACACTAAATTTTTCTCTTTTGAAAACCGATGCTTCTATCGTTCTAAGAAGCGACTTTATATAGTGCTTGGAAAAACAATTCATCAAATTTTTGGAAACTAAAATCCCTAAAGAATATAGAATTCTTTAGCCACAAGGGATGAGGAAACATGAGCTGGAAACACTTCCTAAACCGCGTGCATAAGGGGGTGATTCTCAGCAACTAGACCATGTTTTTCTCAACAGCCTTATCCACTTGCCAAAAATTGGATATTCTTTTTATTCAAAAAGATTTTGCAAATCCCCTTAGATTTTAATAACCGTTTTTAGGATAAGGGGTAAGATACTCCATAGAAAAATCTTTCTTGCAAATCTTGGAGAAGCTGCTCAAAATCCAAAAGATAAAAACGTGAAAAATTATTTTTCGCAGCTTATTCTGGAAACACCCTGAGCGTCCTGTTTCCAGAATTGTTTCGAAGGGTGATCCGAAATATTTTCCAAAAAAGCAAAACCGTTTCAAGTAAGTGGAAGTTAAGACTTTCTGATTGGCATATTAACAAGAGTCTAAAAATATAAAACCAAATTAAATCAAGACATCTTGTTGTAACCACTAGTCATCTTGTAGAAAGACGAATCGCTGCAAACACTTCACAGAACCTGTTCCTCACAGCTGCACTTATATCCTATGCTTCAAACACTTCACAGGACATGTTTCAAACACCTCACAGTACCTGTTCCTCACGGATGTTCTTACATCGCTGACTTGAGTACCTGTTCTCGATAAACCATTAGTCAAGCAGTTTTAATACATTGAGAACAGCAGTAAGGTCCTGTTCTGTTTGGAGCAACAACAACACTTGGATTTGTTATCATCAAAACCTTATACATTCTAACAAGAAGCAAATCTATAGCCTCGAAATCAAGTATAGAAGGGATGAGAAGGAGGTGGTGTCATTTGGGTCTCTTGTTTGGAAAGAAGTTGGTGGAATTTAGGCACTTAACTTTTTGAATAAGCTACAGCTGATTATGTACACGTAGTCACTTAATAAGCTATCTATGCGGTGGTTGCAGCCTATAATTAACTTACAGTTAGATCAATTAATCTTAGCACGCATCCTATAATACACTTCTGTGTAATTTATTGTCATATGAATGGTTTGTATCAATATGGATATTGTTAAGCCTTTTATTTTATTTTGTCTTTTCGGTGTCAGAGCATGTCACCTTATAATTAAGTGCTCAATTTTAGGAGGATTGTTATTAGAGACTTCGGTTTGAATTGTATCTATATTGGTATTTGTACCTCTCCTAAATGGACACTAGGAGTATCCATATTAATTTGTATTGCTTCTTTCAATGATTAGTTTTTTGGTTTAGCAATTCACTATTTAAGAATCAATTTAATAGATGAACAGAAAACTATGGTCAAGTTTAATTTAGAGTTGAACACATGGGCATCCATAACATTTCAATTTTATCAAGTTTAATAAGGAGCTCTTATTTTCGTTCGGAAAGGGTGGGATGGTAAGAGAAGGAGTGGAAAAGAGTAGGATTTTATTTGAAAGAATTGGAAGGAGTGAAAAGTGACGGAAAAGGGTAGGAATGAATAGGAACGGATGAGATTTTTGTGGAATGAGCAAGCATTTGTTAGATGGAGAATGGAAATAAATGGAATAGAGTGGGAAGGGAAGTGAAGAACTAAGATCTTTGTGGAAGGAGTGGAAAAGATTGGGAAGAGATGGGAAAATGACATTTTACCAACAAAGGAGCATTTTAATCTAATTCCCCACTTTTCTAAGCGCACCGTTTTTCTTCTTTTGTTATCTGCTCTTATGTTCGAGCTTCGTTTTCCCTTTTTCGATATGATTTAAAACCCATGTCAATCTATTTCATCTTCTTCTTCCTTTCTTCTTATGTTCGATCTTTCTTTTGGTTTCTTCGATATGTTCTTCTAAATGTTGATTTGAACACCGAAATCGGCATTTTGATCTAGGTAAGTTAAGGTGGCTTGAGATTTTTTAAGGGGGTGCATATGATAGTTTGAATGTATTAACTTGAAAGCAACGTGAATTGTTGAATGGTTTAAGGTGGGGAGAAATTTGCTGGAGATATGGTTTGGAATGGCAATGATTGATTTTTAAGAAATTAGATAAATTGAATCAAATATTTCAAGAACAAGTGAAGGAGAGCTACAGACGTGGCAGTGGAAGAGACTAGTAGAGGGGTGGGTTTCCTTTTTTTCTTTAATTATTACTATCAAAAATCAGAAGGCATATTGGATTTATTTTATTATGTCAACAATTTTCCTTCTCTATTATATATTCAATCCTTATTAGAAATACACATTGAAAAAACTCTTAAAAGCCACATCACCGTCACATATTAAAAATTATCTGTATAATAAATACACGTTGGAAAAATATTAATACACGACAAGAGGGAGTACATACTCCTAGGTGTATGATATATATTACCGGGGAAAACAGTGTTTTTGCAGTTAATACTCATCTTTTTAACCAAAATAAAAGCAAGTCCATAGACCAAGATTCGTAGAGGTAATTTTTTGACAGCTGATGCTATTGTCTTTGTCAAGTATAACGGATCAAGTTTATGACAGGTAATTGTTAGACAAGACTTGGGAAAAACACTGTTTGGGTACTAATATTGATTTCAAAATTTATAACAAAATCACCCGAAAAGGTACACTGAAAAGCCAAAAAAAAACATCCAAGAATTCTAAAGTGACCATGAAAATACAAGATAGCCTAGGGGACCACATTCATCGCAAATTCGAATTACAAACTATTCAAAAAACAACTTAACTATAAGACAAATTAATGGTTGAGAGTTAAGAATATTTTTTGTAACTCTTAACACGTCTTTTCACATAAATTCTCTTTGCATTTGAAACATAAATGATGCAAAGATTCTCTCACCTTGCACAATAATTAGGTAAGGAGATTATTAAAATTCGAACTCAAAGACATTTTGCAAATGCTCTAGCATTTATTCAATATCTAAGTTAACCAAAAAATTAAATTAATAGTTGAATATTCAAAAATAAATTTTGTACTTAATTATGAAAAATCATCATCGACCCCCTTGCTCATGCGACCTCTAGGATGTACTTATCAATATACAATCCTTAGGTTCCATGAGCGTCAATTTCATGTTGAAATTTATCTTATTTGATGAAACATATTTTTGCATGTATTTCAAATTAAAGGGGCGATAACCATGATCATAATATTAATTAATAGATCAAATGTCACAATATTTTCAAAAAAAAAGGAATGAATTTATTTAGTCTACATGTAGATTATTTTATTTTTTTAACATCTACATGTAGATGGTTGGAAAAATAATTGGGCAAAAAACTTATCCAAGATGTACTATCTATATCTGTATTTGTATAATACATAACAACAATTTCGTTGGCCATATGATTTATCTGAATTCTAAAAAATAAGAACTTTTCAACCATTAGATTAATATTGTTTTTATATAGAACCTTCCCAGCATTTACGTCCGCATGTAGATGGTTGGAAAGACAATCAAGAAAAACTGATCTGGAATGCAATTATGTATCTAAATCTATATATATATATATATCTATATATATATATATATATATATATATATATATATATATATATAATATATATATATATATATATATATATATTATATATATATATATATACACACACACACAAAATAATGCATAATAGCCATCTTGCAAGTCATAGGATTTATTAAAATTCTCAAAAATTAGAACTTTTCAGCCATAAGATTATCACTATTTTTAGTAACCACCATCGAATTGGTCATTAAAAGTCACATTAATTAAAAAAAATCATTGTCAAAGATAGTATTTTGATAATGGCCTTTTGGAGCTGTAGTTTTTATTGCAGCAAATTCAAAGGGTCTCTTCCCAAACCTTCACTCGTTCTAAATTCATGGCCTCTCTCACTGGTTAATTCAGTTTGCTTTTTCCCATTGATGTCGATGGCCATCTTTGATGCCTCGGCCACCACTCTATCTGCTTCACCACCGCCAGGGTTAAAAAATCTGATTAAGAATTCTAATCAAATATCAGGCAACGTACAATGCCTTAAGTTACGGTAAAGATTAGTAGATGTTCCATGAAATGCCTTTGAGATAATACTTCTTGGTTCATTTTTTAATTGGTGAGCCTTTTTTCATCATATCATTAAAAGAAGAAGAAGAAGAAGAAAAGAAGGAATGAGCTTCTTTTGACTTATGAATTTTGAGTAGCTTTAATGGACCTGGTGTTGGTTTAATTTTCTATTTTCTTGTGCATATATTCGCTTAGTTTTTGTTTGATCTTGATTTAGGATATGACTTTCCCTAATTTTTTGGGGCCTATTTTAGGATATAGATTTTCTTTTTTTTTTGGGAGGGGGGGGGGGCGGGGAATGTGACTAAGGAATGTTTTTCTCTTTTGGATTTCACTTTTGTGAGGATTGGAATGGGGCTTTTTTGCTGTTGTTTTTAGGATTCAGTTGAGTACTTATGGTTTTTTTTTTTTTTTTTTTTTTTGCGGTTAAGCATCTTGTCTAAAATGTTTTCCGGCAGCGTTAGTGTGTTTCATCAAGATTTTCTATTAAATAGAATCCTATTTGCAATTTAAGCGTATCATCTTTCATTCTTTATTATCAATTATGTGTATACATTTTGGAATTTGCAAGCCTTCTCTCTATGATAGCGATATAATGCATAAATATTTTACCGTACTGGCGGAAGCATACTGTACCAGTAAAAAAATAGTACGGGTTACTGTCTAGGTTTATACTTGTCAAATACAGGTCAATATTAATCTATACCACTAAATACTGGATAGTAGCAGTACTTTCCGTTAAACACTGCTCAGCACACTAAAATTTGAATAATTTACTTTTTAGTACACTGAGGTTTGGTATAATAATTTTTGAAACCTACTTTTTTAGATAAATATTTCCTGGATTATGTAGGTTTGGGTAATTATTTTTTAGGGAACAAATATTTCTATTTCTAACCTTCAGCTTACTAAAATTGTGAATTGGTCCCTAATTTCCAAATATGACTATTTTTAGTGTTTTTTCTTTTTATACTAACTTTACTACCACTAATTATTACAATTTACTACTTATATCATAAATATTATATCTTATGTGATTGACGGCCTACCATACTTAGCAAAATAATTAAAACTCAATTAGAGAATTTTGACTATTACCTGAGCTTAGTTGGTTTTGGACTCCTGCGTTCCTCTAACTTTTGGTTTATAGAGATTGCTAATCTCAACCTCAACTTCCTTAGATCAGGCACAGTATAGATCCATTTCGTTTCCTACCTCGGACCGTAGTCACTAGTCAAGTTTTTAATCTTTTTCAATAATAGTGGAACTTTAATCAAGAAATTATAATATTTAAGATATAAGGTTTGATTGAATAATGTTCCTTCCTGGAAAACTTCTTTTGTTGAAAGCTTAAAAGTTAAAATATTTCAATGGAAAGCTTGAAGAAGGACTTTAAGTTAAGATCATTAAAGATGTTTGCTTATAGAGAAATAGAGAATCCCGTCTTCTCTTTTACTCAAGAATGCTCAAATGACCCTCTTCCTTTTCAGCACTTGACCTCTCCTTTTATAGAGGGTTGGGAGTATATTGAATCCCTAATGGCTACAATACACACTGATTTTTCTTATGATAATAGTACATTCATATGACTACAGTAGACTACCTTATTTTACGGACCTGACATTTCTTAAAATAGTACAATAATGCAACTACTTTTCAGAACTTTTAATGATGACAAGACTAGTCATCTTTATTGAGATTTTCTATGCCTTCATCTCCAATTATATTTTCCAGACCATCATTATCTGGATAACCATCAAAATCTTCATCAATTTGAAGATGTACTGGGTCCTATTTTTCAAATAATTCAAAAAGATATTTCTTTCCTTTTTCTGATAAGAATTTTTCAGCTCCCATATCAAAAAAATAATCAAAGATACCTTCTGAGATTGCTCCTTCCACCTTCATGTATTCTTTGAACTCATTGTCGTAGGCAAAAGTGGTGTTTTCACAATGCATTAATGTTTTTCCTTGTTTAATTAATGTCCAACTTTGATGATAAATATTGTAAAAATTGATGGCTCTTATTAAAGCTGGATCAGTAATTAATCTTCATCGTTCTAGAAATCATTCTTATCCTTGATCATAAGGTCGTCATAATCAACGATCTGAGCAAGATAATGGGGTGGTTTGGCTTTTCTATTTTCATATCGATCAATACACAATGTACCTCCAGATACAGGCATTTGTTATATGAAATTTTTGTTGGACTATCAAGAGATGTAATAATCCAATGAATCTTCTTGAACATGCATTGTTGGAATTTAGTTAGTGTTGAGAAAAATGGAAACTTTAGATCTGGGATTTCTATAAAGTAAACTATCATTTCATATTTTTAGGCTTTAATGACGGGGTCATTAGGAGAGATCGAATTTGTTGGGAAACTAATACCATCAGCTCCAGACTAATCAAGAAAGTAGATCGTTGTACTCTAAAAATCCCAAATATCATAGAAATAATTGTGATAATAGTCGATACAGGCTGCATACGACTCATTGAACCATTTTTCTAGAACATGGGAACTTATTTTTTCTTTGATATCATAAGGATATTTAAGGTAATTGACTTATAACTCCAGAAGAAAAAATCTTTGGGCTATTATGTTGGCTGAAGATAGTAAATCAAAATATGATCTACTTTTATATGAAATTCCAAATTATCAATAAGGACTTTACTAGAAGGAGTAACCTGTTCTAGTAGTAATGACATCTCATTATGGATTTCCTCTTTTTCTGACAGGAGTTCTGCTTTGATGAACACTATTGGCAAGTTCTCGAGTTAAACCATCTGCCAGAGAATTCTTCGATCCCCGCAAATGTTCAATAGAGAAGAAAAACTGGTTAAGCTATAGTTGCCAATGCAGGAGTCGCCTCTGCGCGTGCATATTTGATAAATTCTTTTATCACAAAACCAAGTATTTATTTGTAATCAGTTCAAATAAGAAAAGGCTTTGGGGTTAAAAAGATTAAGAACTTTTCAATTCCCCTTATGACTACAAGGATTTCTTTTTTCATCGTGGGATAGTTGTATCCTATCTTGTTAAAACTTCCACTGTAATATTTCCAGCGTTTTTTCCCTTCTTTGATTTTGATTACTATGCTCTAATCCTCATTGCTGGAATTTATCTCAAGAACTAAATCATCTCTTTCATTAGGCAAATTAAGAACAGGAAGATTTTTACACATCTTTCTGAAGTTTTGAAAAGTCTTTATATCATTAGCAGTCCATTCCAACTTTTTTTTTTCTTGAGTTTCTGCTGCAATAGCTTTCTTAGTTTAGCTAAATCTTTAATAAAATCTGAAGCATAGGTAAGATGTCTAAGAAATCTTTCTAGCTGCTTCTGTCTTCAATTTTTTCAGAGAAATATTTTATTTTTTCAAAATATGTTTTTGTAGAATGATTTATCCAACTTTTATTTCTGGAGCTAAGAACTCAATTTCTTGTTTAGCATAAATGCACTTACTTTTTTCAAGTATAGTCACATGATCAATGCATCTTTGGGTGACAGCTAAGATATCATCTTTGTATTGCTCTTTGATTTTGGAAAAGAACGGATGTCATCAATGCAAACTAGGCAACAGTGATTAATATCTTTAAAGATGTTATCCATTCTTCTTTGGAATATTTGAGGTGTATTTTTAAGATCAAATGACATTACTATCCATTCATAATATCCTTGTGGGACACTAAATGCAGTCAAAGGAATACTTTTCTCATTTGCAATCCATTTTCGAGAACTAAGAGGCTTCTTGAATTCTGTTGAAAGGTCTATTTTGCTAGGACTATAATAACCACCAAAGACAGTATTATCATTATACTTTTTATAATTGATTACCATTCTTGCTTTTCCTGTTTTTTCTTCTGCATGATTTCTTACCATGAAAACAGGACTGGTGTGAGGACTCTTGCTATTCCTGATTAATCCTTTATCTAGATGTTCTTTAATTTGTTTATCAAATTCTTGGATATCCTAGTGTGTATATACCAGTTATTTGACTCGGATAATAGCGTTGGGATTTAATAAAGTGATTTTAATAAATATTTTATCTTTATCCTAAAATTTTACAGGATTGTCAGAGTGGACTTCTTTGCATAATTTCTCTTGTTGTTCAACAATCTGCTCCTTAAAAGATAGCTCAAGCAATGAAATTGTTAGTATTGTTTCTCGTTGTGCAGGCCTTACCTTCTCACCATGCTGGTTGCGTGTGAATTCAATCTTCTAATGGGTGTAAACCTTAACTTTTCAATAGGAACAATGTAATCATTTATTGTGAATACTATCTGGTTTATGGTTTGTGTGCATGGAGAATATAATGTTCGAAAATTACATCCAACAATCGTATCATAATAGGGCTGATCAGTAGCCCATAGAACTGGTATAATGCAATGGACTCCTCCTAATTCTATAGATTATCCTTCTATTGCCTCATTATGGCTTATAATACTATTATCAGCTATCCTTGTAAAGAATTTTTGGCTTTTTTCCATAAAAATTCTAGAAATAAAGATATTTTTCTAAAGCATACAAAACAACCACTATCTATGTAGGCACATCACTCATATTTATTATATCCTTCTAAGCATACGTTTATTGGGATATAGATGCTATTAGGATCTGTGTTGGTGACTTCATACCATATCTCCATGGTTATGTTTTTCACTAATCTATCCTCACAAATTAGCTCACTAATAGTTCTTGTTTTATACCTAATAATCTTTCTTTCTAGACTCATATTTCGATCTACACTAGGTTTTCTAGACTCAAAACTCGTTCTCCTTATTCACTGGTCATGCTAATTATATCATTTTGCTTAATCTCTTGTTTAGTTTATGAAAATCCTTCTCCCTAGTTTGATCTTGCACTCATACTTCTTAATAATTGGGAGTTAATGGTAATTTTGCCATTCACATCAATCTTTATCACATTTTTCTTACTGATTTTAGTAGGGTCGGTAAAGCTAGATATCCATGAACAATGAATCTTTATTTCTTGTGCATTAGATTTAATCCTCTGGATTTTCTGCATAGGGGTAGAACTTTCAAATTTTTTTTGCCTCTATTATTGTGACCTTAGTTTTTGCGTCTATAGTATTATCTAATTTACAGATAATTTTTCAAAATATCCTTAATAGATATCCCCCGCTTTTCATATCCATTCTAACTATTTTTATCTTAAGGGATAGGAAGTATTTAGCAAACTCATCCTTTAGACTCACATAATATCGTGGTCAGTAATTGATCCATTACATAAGTTAGTCTTTATCCTTGTAATAATTTGTTTATTAAATTTGGTATGCCTAATATCACAGAGAAAAGTATAAAGATCAATATCTTTGTCATAGTATTGTAACAGAGTGATTTAAACTTGGACACTTCCAATATGAATATGCTTATACTTTCTATCCTTGTTATGCTTAAGGATGTTTTTCTAGTTAATGAGATTAACTTCTCCCACATCATACACACAATCTTTGATTTCTAGATCTCCTTCCATTATCTCATATACATATTTGCTTTTTAATTGAAAGATGGACTTCTTATAGATCATGTCCTTCTAGATTATGAAAAGAACTCAATCTCCTTTGACTTCTTCATTATCGTTGTCTACAACAAACTCCTCTCCTTGAAGATCACCAAGACTAATTGAGCTACTTTTCATTATATGACTTGTTTCTTCATAATCGCGTTCTTCATATTCATTGTCCAAGATGATTTCAACAATCCTTTTGTTGTTATTTAGGGCTAGATCTAGTGTCTCATCTTCACTAAGCTCAACATAAAGTTTGTTATTCTTTCTATTTTTGCATTCATTAGCATAACGTCCTACTTCTCCTCAGGCCCAACATTTGCAGTTGTTTTTCTCTGCAGGACAATAAGCCACTTTCCTAAAAAATCTTCATTTTTTAGGACTTAGATTGTTATAGTATTTTCTTCTATATTTACCTTCCCTTTGCTTATTAAAGTTCTTTTTCTTATAAAATTTTCTTTTTCGTCTCCTTTCAGGTTCTTTTCTGCATTGGTGAGGTGAATCCCAACAAGTTAACAATTGCTTCTTAATTTTATTTTGCTTTGGAGATCAAGACGTTGATCATTGACCCACTTTCTTAAATAAAAAATTCTTGAACCAAGGGTATCAACGACATCTGCTCGTTCAAGCCATGCGATGTACTTTTTATTAACTATGGAATTTATCGAATATGACAACTTGTCATAGAACATACCAAGATTAGTTTCATTATACCCAATTTCATAATAATATTGACTAAATTCAGTAATATAATTTTTCAGATATTTCATATACCATAATTCTATATTGTTAATCTTTCTTTACCACATTCTCTTGCCTTTTCTTTGGAATCAACTTTAGCTCTAACAAATTCAGTTTCAATTTCCTTACATAAATTTTTGAACATTGTGGCTGGTGTTTCCATCATTCTTAATGTATTTTTACCATATTTATTTAATGAATCATACTAGTCAGCTACAGTGCGAGAAAAACTATGTTCGATGTAATTTAGAAAATTTGCAATAGTCCATGTAGTGTTTATGTTTAAAACCTTGTTCATACATCTTTTTCAATGCTTAAATATCTCTTCTCTATTACGAGCTCCATCTATATTTAAGGTTGTATCCCATTTGACTAATTAGAGTAAGACCAACTTCTTCAAGTGTTGTAGTTTTCCTTGGGATGAATTCAGAGGAAAAATTGGTTGTATGTCCTGCTAGAATGTACCTAGGTTTTATAACATGAGTATTTCTTCTAGAAGGTTCACCAAATTCTTCAGATTTAGGAACAACATTGTTAACTAGATTGGTCTCTATTTCACCTAAATCGAGTTCTTCTCGAATTTCATTAATTTCATCTTCAATAGTCATTTTATCATATTTTTTATCCAATTTTCTTCTAACTTCTTCTAATGGTAATACATTAAGATCTTCTAATTCAATAACATTCATCTGCTGATATATTTCATTTTCTAATTGGACATTATTAGTCTGTTCATTATCGTCAGATAATACGTCATGTTTATCACTAATTGCGCCCATAATTTTGTTTAATTCTTTCGAATTTTGTTCTTTCTCAAATAGATTTTGTAGCTCTTCAAGAGTATATTGCTTATACTCCAGCATCTTCTTCCTTTTCTGTTTTTTCAGCCAATTTTTTACCTGATTTTTCTCCTATTTCTTTTTGAATTTTTATATCATGTAAAGAAAATTGATTTTTATTTTTGGGATTTTGAAAGGGATATTTATGTTGAAATGGAGTACTAATACTAGAAGTGGATTTTCCACTATGCCTTACTTCGTTAACAAGGGAAAGATAAATTACCAATATTTACGTCTTAAGCTCTTTGACTTCGATCTTAATTATTTTAGGTCATATGGCTCTGATACCAATTGAAAGAGGCCATCAAGTAGTACTTATGAGCAAAAAGCCACATGCACAAATTTTTATTTTTTGACAGTATTAAGGATTTGGGTTAGATGTGCAAATATAAAAAACATAGGATCCTTGGTACAATTTTTAAAAAGGTAAGTTTGATTGACTTTGGTCCTAAAAAATGTTTACCCAAAGTTGGATGGACTAGCAAATATTTATCAGAAAATGTGGGTGTGAAAAATTATTTGTCCTAACCTCAATGGTCCAGAAGATAGTTTTCTCCCTTAAATTTTAATTTTATTTTCGTATTTTGTTGTTTTTTAAAATTCAAAATTGTACAAGCCCGGTACAACAATATATAACTCTAGTATGTCTCATTCCAGTGAAAAAATGGTACAGTAATTGGTACGATGTTCATAACTTTGGATAGCATATTATTATTTAAGCTCATGACATCATTGCCACAACCATATCTATGCATGCCATATACGATTAAATATTTTAACTTTGACAATGACCATTGATGGAATATGAATAGAAGGCAAAGGTTTGGTGCAAAGGTCTACCAGAAGGAAAGTTGCAAACAACAATAACTAAAACATAGGAGGCATTTG
The DNA here is from genome assembly GCA_029747015.1 of Carnegiea gigantea. Classification (NCBI taxonomy): domain Eukaryota; kingdom Viridiplantae; phylum Streptophyta; class Magnoliopsida; order Caryophyllales; family Cactaceae; genus Carnegiea; species Carnegiea gigantea. The sequence goes on from JAKOGI010002747.1 coordinate 42,750, forward strand.
TCATGTAACACATACACTATTACAAGGGATAAGATGACGGTCTCTTTTTCAATTATCATGTGTATGATCATTTGGTAAAAAAGATGAGGCCTTATGACATTACAATTATTTGAACCATAATATTTTTTTAAATAAGGCAAGTGGTAAGACAGACGATCAGACACCTCTTCTCATAAGAGCATGTCCCATCAAATTTGCACCCATAATAGCCTTGAGATCTGTAGATGGTAGGGACTGCCACATAGTGTTGAACAATTAGCTCTTGGGTACACTGTGGTATGGGTAAATATTTAATTGGTCTGTTAATTTTGGATAAATATTTTTGGATCCACTCAGGTTTGGGTAATAATTTTTTGGAGTACTACTGTTTGCGTTACTATTCTTTTTTAGGCTTTCTTCCAAATATTCAAAGTTATTGGACTTTTTTGCAAAGCTAAGCTTATATTTTTTTTTGGGCTTCTTATAATAACTTTACTGATATTAGTTATTACAATCTACTACTTATATCTCAAATATTATATTTTCTGTGATTAATGACCCACAATACTTAGCAAAATAATTAGAACTTAATTATAGAGTTTCGACCATTACCTGAACTTAGTCGATGCTGGGTTTCGGCGTTCCTCTAGCTTCTGGTTTAAAAAGATTGTTAATCTTAATCTCACCTTCTTTAGATCAGGCACAGTACAGATTCGTTTTGTTTGCTATCTCAGACCATAGTCACTAATTGAGTTTTCAATCTTTTTCAAGGATAGTGGAACTTTAATAAAAAAATTATAATATTTAAGATATAAGGTTCAATTGAATAACATTTCCTACTGGGAAACTTCTTTTATTGAAAACTCAAAGGTGGAAATATTACAGTGGAAAGCTTTCAAAAGAGAGTTAAGTTAAGATCATTAGAGATGCTTGCTCATAGAGAAATCAAGAATCCTGACTTCTCTTTTGCTCAAGAATGCTCAATTGACCGTGTCATTTCTTAGCCCTCGACCTCTCCTTTCATAGAAGGTTGGGGGTACATAGAATTCCTTAATGGCTACGTACATACTGCTTTTTCACATGGCTACAGTATATAATGATTTTTCACATGACTACAATACATACTAACGAGTACAGTATACTATTTTATTTTACAGACCTAACACTTGTCAAAATAGTATAATAATAGAGCAACCACTTTTCAGAGCTTTTAAATATTAATAAGACTAGTCATCATTATTGAGATTCTGCAAGTCTTCATCTTCAATTATATCTGTCAGATCATCATTATTTGGATAATCATTAAAACTTTCATCTAATTGAAGATGCTATAGGTCCCATTTCTCAAACAATTCAAGAAGATATTTCTTTCCTTTTTCTGATAAGAATTTTTCAGCTCCAATATCAAAGTAATAATCAAAGATATTGTCTGAGACTGCTTCTTCCACCATAATGTATTCTTTATACTCATTGTCATAAGCGAAAGTAGTATTCCCACAGTGCATTAATGTTTTTCTTTGTTCAATTAATGCCTATTCATGATAAATATTGTAAAAACTGATGGCTCTTACTAAAGCAGGATCAGTAACAAATCCTCCTTGTTCTGAAAACTATTCTTGTCATTGATCATCGTCGTACTTAACGATCTGAACAAGATAATGGGCTGGTCTGGCTTTTCTATTTTCATATTCGATTAATGCACAACGTACATCCAAATATAGGGGCCTGCTATATAGAATTTTTGTTGGACCATTAGAAGATGTAAGAATCCAATGGATCTTCTTGAACATGCATTATTGGAATTTGGTTAGTGTTGAGAAAAATGGTGACTTTGGATATGGGATTTCCATTAAGTAAATTATCATCTCGTATTCCCAAGCTTTAATGAGAGGGTCATTCGGAGAGATTGAATTTATTGGGAAACTAACACTACCAACTCCAAACTTATCAGGAAAATAGATCATTGTACTCCAAGACTCTCAAATATCATAAGAATAGATATGAGAGTAAATGATGCAGGCTGCATATCACTCATTGAATTATTTTTCTTGAACATGAGAGCTTATTTTTTTAGGATATCATAAGGATAACTAAGGTAATTAACTTGTAACTCTAAAAAGAAAAATATTTGGGCTATTAGGTAGGCAGAAGATAGTAAACCAAAGCGTGATCTACTTTTTGTATGCAATTCCCGATTATCAATAAGGACTTTATTAGAAGGTGAAACCCATTCTAGGAGCAATGGCATTTCACTATGGATTTTCTCCTTTTCTGGCTGGAAGTCTACTTTGATGATTACCATTGGCGAGTTCTCGAGTTAAACTATCTGCCAGAGAGTTCTTCGATCCCTGTATATGTTCAATAGAGAAGAAAAATTGATTAAGCCATAATTACCAACGCAGGGGTCCCCCTTGCACTTGCATATCTGATAAATTCTTTTTCACAAACTAAGTATTCCTTTATAATCAGTCCGAATAAGAAAAGGTTTTGGAGCTAAAAAGATTAAGAACTTTTCAATTCATCTTATGACTGTAGAGATTTCTTATTCCACCATGGGATAGTTGTATTTTGCCTTATTAAAACTTCAACTGCAATATTTGCAGAGTTTTTTGCCTTCTTTTATTTTGAGTACTACGCTCTAGTGCTCATTGGTGGCATCTGTCTCAAGAACTAAGTCATCTCCTTCATTAGGCAAATTAAGAATATGAAGATTTTTACACATCTTTTTGAAATTCTGAGCAATCTTTTATCATTGGTGGTCCATGTCCAACTTCTTTCTTGAGTTTTTACTACAATAGCTTTCTTAGTTTAGCTAAATCTTTAATGAAATCTGAAACATAGGTAAGGAATCCAAGAAATATTTCTAGTTGTTTCCTGTCTTCAATCCTTTCAGGAAAATTCTCTATTTTTTCCAGAATGTGTTCTGTAGAATGATTTGTCCAGCTTTTATCTCTAGAACTAAGAACTCAATTTCTTGCTCAGCATAAATGCATTTGTTCTTTCCAACTATAATACTATGATCAATGCATCTTTGGTGACAGCTAAGACATCATCTTTATGCTGTTCTATGATTTTGGAAATGACAAGGTATCACCTATGTAAACTAAACAACAATGATTAAGGTCTTTGAAGATGTTATTCATTCTTTTCTGGAACATTTGAGGTTAATTTTTAAGACAAAATGGCATTACCATCCAGTCATAATGTCCTTGCGTGACACTAAATGTTGTTAAAGGAATGCTTTCCTCATCCATTTTTATCTACCATTCGCTCCTGTAATCTATTTTTGAGAATCAAGAGGCTCCTTGAATGCTATTGAAAAGGATTATTTTGTCAGATGCATAATAACCATCAAAAACAGTACTACCATTACTCTTTTTGTAGTTGATCGTCATTCTTGTCTTTCCTCTTTTTTCTTCTACATGATTTCTTATCATAAAAGTGAGACTGGTGTGAGGACTCTTGCTATTCTTGATTAATTTTTTATCCAGAAGTTTTTTAATTTGTTTAACGAATTCTTGGATATCCTGATATGCATACACCATTTGTTTGACTCGGATAATAGTATTGGGATTTAATAGAGTGATTTTGGCAAATGTTTTATCCTTATCCGAAACCTTTAGAGGATTATCAGAGTAGAGTTCTTTACATAATTTTTTTTGTGTTCAACAATCTGCTCTTTTATAGATAGCTTAAACAATGAGATTATCAGTACTATTTCTCGTTGTACCGGCATTACCTTCTCACCACGCTAGCTACGTATAAATTTAATTTTCTGATGAGTGTAAGCCTTGCATAATTTTTTAATAGAAACAGTGTGACCATTGATGTAAATATTATTTGATTTATGGTCTGTGTGCATGGAGAACATAATCTTTGAAAATTATTTCCAATAATCATATCACAAGAGGGTTTATCAGTAACCAATAGAACTGATGTAATGCATTGAACTCCTTCTAATTCTATAGGTAACCCTTCTATAGCTTCTTTGTGACTCATAATGCTATTATCAGCTATTCTCGCTTATAAAGTTTTTTTTTTTTTTGTTTTTGGTAAGAAATGTAAAAATACTATCTAGGTAACCCTTCTCTCAAGGGTTCTACCTAGATTATCCTCATAGAGGATACGAAGTAGGTCCCTGTGCGAAACCTCATTCCACACTACTATGGAATGTAATGACAGACTATACTTTGCTAACTAATCGGCTGCACAATTTCCTTGCCTAAAGATATGAGTGATACGAACATTGTTACACAGTTGACTATAAGTGTGAATATCCTGTACTAGAACTCAGATCTCCCATGGCACTTGAATGTGACCTTGGACTGCTTGAATGATAGTTTTATTGTCTCCCTCAATATGAATGTCAGTAAAACCTGCTTGTACTACTGCTTTGATATCATTTCGCATAGCTGTTGCTTCTGCTATCAAAACTGACGCTACTCCCAAGTAGAATGCTGCTGCTTGAATAAATCTACCTTCCCAATTACGAAGAATGAACCATCGTGCTGTTCCTTGTGAAGTTTTGGATCCATCAAAGTTGATTTTGATGGCTTCGCCTTGTGGTCGCCTCCAGGCTACCCAGTGAGTCTTCTTACGTTTGGTGGCTGACTGATTTAGGGTTGGTGAATGGAGTGATTATGTGACTTTATGACGAATACGCCATTCGGTGCTAGCTTTTTTTACTCTTAGTAATGTTCTTTCTGGACTAGGTGTTCTGGTTTTCCATATGCTCCATAGTAACACACTCAGTCTATCAAGTTTAACTGCAGGGGTAGCAGTTCTACCACTAGATAGCCTTTATAAAATACTATTTTGGTGGCTAGATATGAAACTAGAATCTATCCAATTATAGGAGACTACTAGTCTCCAAATCTCCTGTAACCTTGGACAATGCAGGAGCAAGTGATCCACATCCTCCCTCTCAGATTGACAAAAAGGGTAAAGAGGATCAATATTCATACCTCTTTTAACTAGAGTTCCTTTAGTAGGAAGCGATGCATGACAAAGTTGCCAAAGAAAAATTTAACTTTGGCATGATGTCCAATTTCCAAATCCAATTATATCCCCAAACTAATGGGCTACCAGAATTTAAACCTTATGCTGCCCAAGCCGCAGATTTTGTAGAGAATTCACCATTACCAGACAATCACCATTACCAGAAACATTTTTAACTTTTTTCCACAAATTCTGGAAATAATGATTTGTTCCCAAAGCATACAGAATAACCACTATCTATATAAGTTACACAATTCATAAATATTATGTCCCTCCTAGCATATGTTTATTGGGATATAGATACTATTAGAATTTATGTTGGTGACTTCATATATATCTCTATGGTCATATTTTTGACTAATTTATCCTATAAAAATTGGCTCACTAATTCTTATTTTGTACCCAATTACCTTTTTATCTAGACTTATATTTCGATCTATACTGGATCTTGCAGATTTAAAACTCATTCTACTCATTTTACTTGCTATACTAATTACATCATATTCTTTAAGCTCTTCTTTAGTTGATAAAGATCCTTCTTCCCATTCTGATCTTGTACTCATTCTTCTTAACAATTGGGCTTTGATGGTAATTTTACCAATCTCATCAATTTTTATTATATTTTTCTTATTGATTTTTGCACGGTTGGCAAAGCTAGAAATCCACAAATGATCAATCTTTATCTCATGTGGATTGGATTTAATCCTCTGAGTCTTTTGCATACGGGTAGGACTTTCAAAATTTTCTACCTCTATCATTGTGGCCTTAGTCTTTGCATCTATGGTATTATGCAATTTGTGGATAATTTTCTAAAATATCCTTAATGGATATCCTCCTCTTTTCATATACATCTCAACTATTTTTATCTTAAGTGATGAGAAGTTTTTGGCAAATTCGTCTTTTAAGCTCACATAATATTCAGGTCGACAATTGAATCCTATCGATCCATTACATAAATTAGTCTTAATCCTTGTGATAATTTGATTATTAAATTTGGTATACCTAATATCACAGAGTAAAACATAAAGATCAATATCTTTACTATAATATTGTAATGGAGTAATTTACACTTGGCACTTCCAACATGAATATGCCTATACTTTCTATCTTTGTTATGCTTAAGAATATTTTACCAATTAATGAGATTTACTTCTCCGATATCATACTCATAGTCTTTTATCTCTAAATCTCCTTCCACTATTTCGCACACATACTTAGTCTTTAATTGAAAGATGGATTTTTTATAGATCATATCTTTCTGAATTATGGGAAGAACCTAATCTACTTTAACTTCCTCGTGATCATTGTCTACGCCAAACTCTTCTCCTTGAAGATCACCAAGAATAACCCAGCTACTTTCCATCATGTGACTTGTTTCTGTATAATCACTTTCTTCATATTCATTGTCCACTATAATTTCAACAATCCCTTTGTTGTTATTTAGGGCTAGGTCTAGTGCCTCATCTTCACTAAACTCAACACAATCTAGGCTACCTAAGGTCTCAATAAGTTTGTTATTTTCCTATTTTTGCATTAATTAGCAGAATGTCCTACTTCTCTGCATGCCCAACATTTGCAGTTGTTTTTCTCTGCAGGACAATAAGCTGCTTTCCTAAAAAATCTACGTTTTTTAGGACTTGGTTTGTTGTAATACTTTCTTTTATATTTATCTCCCTTTTGCTTATTAAAGCTCTTTTTCTTATAAAATTTTCTCTTTCATCTCCTTTCAGGTTCTTTTCCCCATTGGTGAGGTGAATCCCAGTAAGTTAGGAATTGATTCTTAATTTTCTTTTACTTTTGGAGATAGAGACATCGATCATTGACCCATTTTCTAAAATAAGAGATTCTCAAACCAAGGGTATCAATGACATCAGCGCGTTCAAGCCATGCAATATATTTTTCATTAATTATAGAATTTATCAGATATGGCAATTTGCCATAAAACATACCAACATTAGTTTCATTATGCCCAATTTTGTAATAATATTGACTAAATTCATCAATATAATTTTTCAGATATCTCATATCATATAGTTCTATATCATTAATCTTTCTCTGTCATTATCTTACCTTTTCTTTAGGGTCAAGTTTGGCTCCGATAAATTCAATTTCAATTTTCTTACATCGATTTTTAAACATTGCAGCTAGGGTTTCCATCATTCTTAATGTATTTTTACCATCTTCATTTAATAAATCATACCAATTAGCTATTGTGTCAGAAAAACTATGTTCAATGTAATTTAGAAAATTTACAGCAGTCCATGTAGTATTTAGGTTTAAGACAGTATTCATGCCTCTTTTTCAATGTTCCAATATTTCTTCTCTATTATGAGTTCCATCTATGTTTAAGATATAACCCGTCTGACTAATTGGGGTAAGGCCAACTTCTTCAATGGTTGTAGTTTTCATTGGGATGAACTCGAAGGAAAAATTGGTTGCACGTCCTGCTAGAACGTATCTAGGTCTTATAAAATGAGTATTTCTTTGAGAAGGTTCACCAAATTTTTCAGGTTTTGAAGCAACATTGTTAATCAGGTTGATCTCTATCTCACTTAAGTTGAGTTCTGCTCCGATTTCATTAATCTCATCTTCAGCAGTCATTTTATCATATTTTTTATCTAATTTTCTTCTAATTTCTTCTAAGGGTAAATATGAAGATCTTCTAGTTTAATGAGGTTCATCTACTGATATATTTCTTCTTCTAATAAGATACTATTAGTCGCTTTATTATCATCAGATAAAACGTTATATTTACCACTAATTGCGCCCATGATCTTGTTTAATTCTTCTGGATCTGTTCTTTCTTGAACATAATCTGTAGTTGTTCAAGAGTACACTGCTTATACTCCATCTTCTTCTTCTTTTTCTATTTTTTCAGTCAATTTTCACCTAATTTTTCTCCTACTTTTTTTTGGATTTTTATATCATGCAAGGGGAACGGAATTTTATTTTTTGGGTTTTGGGAAGGATATTTATGCTGAAATGGAGTACTAACACTCTACTGGAATTAGTTTTTCGCTATGTCTTACTTCGTTAACTGGAGAGAGGTGAATTACAGATAATTACTTTTTAAGCTCTTTAACTTCAATCTAAAATTTCACTAATTCTGCTTTTAATTCTAACACTATATCAGTGATATAGTTTAATTCAGGCGCTATTCGAAAAAGGTCTTCTGGTGAATGAACAATATGCGAATAATTAGGTCCCAGGCAAGGAGGTGATTATTCAAACATTAATCATAATTAATTAGCCTAATTCATCATTAATTAGCTTGATTATCTTAATTATTTTTGGTCACATGGCTCTGATACTAATTGAAAGAGGGCGTTGAGTAGTACTTATAAGCAGAAAACTGTAAGCACAATTTTTGGATTTTCGAAATTAAGTTTTTAAGGATTAGGGTTAAAATGCAAATTTTAAAAGTTTAGGGTGCTTTATGCAATTTAACAAGTTAAGTTTGGTCACTTTTGGTTCTAGGAAATATTTGCCCAAACTTGGATGGACCTCGAAATATTTTCCCAAAATTATCGGGTTAGGAAAATATTAGCCCAAACCTCGATGGACTTGGGAGTAATTTATCTACGTAGTGTATGATGGTAATTCGTATCCCAACTTAGCCAACTAATCAACTGTCAGATTAGTTTCACGATAATTGTGTGATAGAGTAAACTATACCATTTGATTCAGAGAATGTGAGATGTCTTTCACGATGAGATTAATCTTCTAAGGCATGGTTATCATCCCTTTAATAGCTTAAATGATGGTTATGTTGTCTCCTTCAATAATTAAATGCTTGAATCCTGCTATTGTCGCTTCATGTAACCCATCACGCAATGTTCGTGCTTCAACCATTAGGATTAAAGAATCTCCATAGGGTGCTGCATGTGCCCGTCTTAAGTAAGTTGCCCGCCCAGTCTTTGAAGATGAATCCACCCGTCGCCGAGTTGTGGATGTGATATCCATCAAAATTAAGTTTGACGAATCCCCGAGGGGGGCATTCCACCTCACAATAAAGCTTGAGGTGGAACGTGGAAGATTTACCCCCTAGCTCCAACATGCAAGTTCAGATTTCCTGTTCGGAAAATGCTTTCTTTGCATTAATTAGTAATCTAATGAGGTTAAAAGGCTTATTTTGAAAAACCATGTCATTTTTCCTTTCCACATGCTCCATAATAAAATAGCTACGCTTCTCATGATCTGTGAGTTAGTATTTTGGCAGTATTGCATGATTAGATGAGCTAAACATTGATGACCTACAACAACAACAACAACAACTCCCAGTGTAGGTCCCGCTTTCGCGGGGTCTGGGGAGATCCAGCTGTAGGCAACCTTATCCCTACCGGTATTTCTACCTATAAACATTGATGACATAATGGTACATTATGCATGGGCACCCAGTTATGCTGTTGTGCTATGTTCCAAACTCTTCTTGTAATAGAACATTCCCAAAATACTTGATTTGTACTTTCAATGTCATCCCCACAAAGTGGGCAAGAGCAGTCAATTGGCATACCTTTTCATGAGGTCTCAACGTAGTGGTAATGCATTATGTAGTTTCTGCCACAGAAATAACTTAATCGTTGGCATCACATCCAATTTCCAAATCTAGTTAAAGGTCCATCTTCGATCATTATATTCACAATTCTTATGTGTCGCCCATGTAGTAGCTTTGGTATTAAATTGACCAGAGCCCATGAATCCCCAATAAATAGTGTCGTCGGCCTCTATTTGAGACAATGGTATTCCAATAATTTTCTGAATTATAACTTCCTTTGTAACTAGCCGTCGAATTTTATGGGCATCTCAGCATTTATGACTCGATATGACATTATAAACTCTAAGATCAGGATTAGAAACTATGGATGTATCAATGCCGAAGATATCCACAAGGTTAGCATTGTCCAATTGTCCCACCAAAACATAATTCAATCACCCTTACCCACATTCCATCTAATGCCTATTCTAAGGAATGTCCTACTTCTTAACACACTTTTTCGCACAGGAGAGTCTGAACTTCTTACTTGGCATTCTACTAAACTACCTGATTTGAGGTATTTGTATTTCATAATAGAAGTCTATAAACCCTCATGCCTCCTTAATAACTTTCAAGCTAATTTAGCTTGAAAAGCTAAGTTGACCGTATTTGCTTTTTTTAATCCCAATCCACCAAAACTTTTAGGTTGACATATTTTATCCCAAGCTACCATTGGTAAACCATAATGTTTCGCAGACTTCTTGCAGAAGAACCGTCTATTAATCCTATCAGACATTGTAGTCGTCCTTTTTTGTAATTCGAAACATTGTATTGTATGCAATGGTAGAGATTCAAGGGTAGATTGAATAAGCACTGCTCTCCCTGCCTTTGACAAGTTGTTCACTTTCCAAGATTCCGTCCTGGACTTTGCTTTCCTTAAAGTGTCAAAGAATGTCGATCCTTTAGATTTTCTTGAAACACGGGACAACCTAAATACTTTCCCAAGGACTCTCTTTGTGGGATGTTAAAGATGGCTAGAACTGTCTGTTTTTGAAAGGAATAGACATTTCTAGATACAACAATGGACGACTTATGAAGATTAATAAGCTGTCATGAGGGTTTATAGAATTCATCCATCACTTGCTCCAGTTTTATACAAGAAGTAAATTTCATTTTGCAAAATAAAAGGCTATCATAAACAAAAAATAAGCAGGGAATGGTTGGTGTTCTAGGGGAGATCTAAACACCCACGCCAGACTTTGTGTTAGTGGCAAGTTTACATAATGCAGAACAGAAAACATTCATACACATGATGAATAGGTATGGTGACAAAGGATCTCCTTGCCTGATTCCTCTGGATGGTGTAAAAAAACCATGGGAGGAATTGTTAATTAGCAAAGAATAAGACAATGTTGTTACACATTCTTTAATCCACCCTATCCATTTAGAATGAAATCCCATTTGGGTTAGACATGCAAACAGAAAATCTCATTCAAGCTGATCATATGCCTTTCTATATCAAGTTTAATGGCTGCCAAGCCGTTTTCCCTTTGGACATTTTGAACTTGTGCATGATCTCATAAGTGATGAGAATATTATCCTGGATTGATCTCCCAGAAATAAAGGCACTCTGGAAAGGTGACACTAACTTAATTATCCAACGTCTTAAATGCGATACTAGAACTTTATAGGTGATCTTGTAAATAGTTGAGCACGGACTAATCGAGCGATTGTGCGATGTCATCTAAGGTTGTTTCATCTTAGGTATTAAAGTAATAAAGGTATGATTGAATTCTTTTAGAATCTTACCATGCTAAAAGAAGTCTTTAATACAATCCACTAATTCTCCACCAATAAGGTCTCAATAATTCCAAAAGAAACCTGCGCCAAAACCATCTGGACCAGGTGTCTTATTAGGGTTGATGTCAAATAGTGCATTTCTAATTTCTTCTTTTGTTGGCATCTGGGTTAACATATCATTATCTTACTGTATGACTAAGGTGGGTAGCCCCAAATCAGGGAATGTTCTTTGGTGCAGTAAACAGATTTAAACCTTTCCAAGTAATCTGTTAAAAAAATTTGCTTAATGGTAAGAGGATCATCAATCGAAATACCACCGTCATATTTTAATTTAGTGATTTCCCGTCTTTTTCCTAGACAACCGTCCCCAGTACTTTTTATTAAATAATAGCATCTTCTCCTTTTGTTTAATAAGCCGCTGAAGCCAATTATTCAGACGAAGACTCATCGATTTCTCTAGTAATTTGTCTTCCACATACATAATTTATCCAAATTACGCTTAACTTTATCTTGAAAAATGCCAAAGGTTGATTTAGCCCATGGTTTGATGTTGTTTTTTATGGCTTTAATTTTTTGTGCGAATTTAAGCATCTTGGTTCCTTTGATTGTGGTTTCCCAATTCCTAGAGATAATGTGGTCAACCGCCTGATATTTAGTCCAAAAGTTTTGAAAATGAAAAGGTAGTGGGTTGCGCTGAAATTTCTCTTAATCCGTGCTGATAATAATAGGACGGTGATCAAAAATGTGAATGAACCATGGGTAGTTCGTAGGTTTGGATATAAACTAACACAGTCTTCCCGCGCTATGCCTCTATCGAGTCTTTCAAATATCCATGATCCATTAATGCGTTTTTTCCATGCAAAAGCTTTACCATTAAAAACAATTGATTCTGCTTGTACAGTGGTCAAGAAGGATGTGAGGCATTCCGTCGTTCGTAACGGAGGAGGAGTACCCTCTTGTTTATCAGTTAGCAATTTTAGTTCGTTAAACTCACCAACTAAAATCCATGGTAAGTCGATGGCATTATTCATTTGTATTAAATGAGCCCCAAAGGAGTCTTTCTCTCTAGCCTGAGTGGGCCCATAAACTCCTGAAATCAGAATGTTTTTTGAGTTGTCTGGATCAGTGTTAAGCCAAAAATCATGCATTGTTTTCATAATTATTTTGATTATATTATATATATTATTTCGTCTAATTTAATTTATTTTATATATTTTTCAGGTTAGGCATTAATAAAATAAAAAGGATAAGAGAGGACGTCGAGGTTCGGGTTTACACGCTTGGCTATAAAGACGGTACAAAAATAATAATTTATGGAAAATATTATTTTCATAATTATTTAATTGGGTTAGGGTTTCAATAGTTGGAGGAAAGTTAGAAGTCTTGAGGAAGAAGAAGTCTAAGGAAGAAAGGAAGTAGAGGAAAAAAAACCCTACCTATCCCACCCTTCCTTTCCTCTCCATTATATATCATCATCATCCTAAAGCATCTACCGTCATAAGCCATGGTACCCTCCTTCAAACCCATCATCTCACGGCAGCCCTCAGTAGCCTTCAATCTCCTCCATAACACAGGGCCAACTTCTTCCCCTTCATCATATCATAATCACCATCACCACCATCTTCGTTCATAGCCACGGCTACACCCCATGCTCAACTCCATCACGCCATCCCCTTCGCTTCTCATCATCTTCAAGTAGTTTAGCTTTATTTCTTTTTGTGTTGTTTAGATTATTATTAAACATGAATTATTTGGGTGAATTTTTGATTTTATTTTTAATATGAGTGAGTAATTTTTTTATGCTTAGTATAATCTATTTGAAACCATGCTAAATTAATTATTTTGAAACAAGTTCCATGCTTTATTGTCTAGTTGATTTATATTCATGATTCTATAGCGATTAGTATTTACCGTTCATGATATTTGTGTTATATTAATTAGAATGCATGCTAGTTAGTTTAATACGAATTCATATGATAGTTTAAGAGGCTTTAATACGTAAAAGTTATCGTCTTTTAAGCATTAGTATCACCCTAATTAATCATGGATGGCTCAAACCCTCTCTTTTAATAGGTAATCGTTATGGATCTTTGTTAAATCGATTTGCTAGTAAATTGGTTACAAAGCATTAGATGATGTTTTTCTAGTACGTAATGCTCTAGTTTGATTAAATTCTTATGCTGGTGTAAGGGTTATCAAATTAGTAGGGTTTATATTAGGGCTGGACCTAATTAAACTATAATATAAGGAAAAACGGGGAAGATCCGCTGGTGGGTGTCTTCTACAGTTTAACTCATGGATGAAATCGACTTGTGTGTTAATAATAAATATTAATTTGCATGGTGGATATAGATTATGCTAAGCATTTTTCATATATTTGATATCTTCGATAATTATTTGTTGCTTTTAGTTAATTTGTTTAGTTTATCAATTTTTATTCTTCAATTTTTAGCTTTGATATAAATACCATTTACCCCTCCAAAAGAATAGTCTTTTAAGAGTGTCTTGGTAATTTTAGATTAGGTATATTTTGATTTTTAGAGTGGTTATAATTTTCAGATTTGATTTATATTCTGTTTTATCGTTTAATTACCAGTTTGTTAGAAATTAGGGTAAAAATAATTTCTTTCATTTTTTTTTCAAGTTTTAATCCATCCTAGGGTTTATATAGTGTCTTAATCTGCCTCTATTTAATTTCGGAATTTTTGGAAATTATTTGATAATTGTTCAGAATTATTTCGTATATTGGATATGTGTAGGTTTTTATTTCAATAAATTTGAATATTGCGTTTTTAATATTTATTTCATGTTTTTTAGGTATTATTGAATCCAAAAAATTATATCCTTAAATTTGGGTAATTTTGTTAATTAATTTCCTATTTATATTAGTGTAGTTTAATTCTTTTCTAATTTCAGATTTAATTTTCTGCTTCATTTTTCTGTAGTAATTTTCTGTTTTAATTTTTCTAAAGTCAATTAGATATAATTCTAGAGTTACAAGCTTATAAACTTGAATAATATTAGTTTAGGTCACTGTTTGTGATTTTTATATTAATTTTTCTGTTTATTATTTTCTATTTTCATTTTTAGTAGAAGATTGCATTATTATTCTGTTTTTATTTTTCTAGTTTATTTAGGATAGCTATTTACTGTTTTATTTTCAGTATTAAATCTAGAATATTTAGGAGTAATATTAAGTTTTTTTCAGATTTTTATTTATTAAATTTGATTTATTTTAGAGTTACAAATAGAAGAGACAATCAATTAGACTAGTAAAATTATTTAGGATTAAATTAGTTTTTTGACATAATCTTTCCACGTGGATCGATCCCTACTTTCCTATGCTATAAATATTATTTAGAAATTGAAGTAGTGGTTAAATTTGTTGCTCCACGACAAGCTTTACAAATGTTGACGCCGTTACCGGGGAAAGAAAATAAATTGCTAGTTTACTTCTATTTAATTTTACTCCTTTTATTGTTTTGTTTTAACTCTGGTATTTTAATTTTTTGTAGATTTCCCATAATGTATGAGATTAAAGAGTGGTAAGCAAATTGGAGAGGACAAGAAGTAAACATTGAAAGCTAAAAACAAAGAGAGTCATCCTAACCTAGTAAGTCTTAAGATTAAAGAGGTAAGAATGTCCACTTTTCGGGAACTTACTGCCCCTAACCTAGAAACCCAACCTATGTCCATTACTTATGCTGCATTAGATAAATCCCTAAAACTGAACTTTGGATTCATCAATCTATTGCCTAAGTTTAATGGATTAGCTGGAGAGGACCCATACCGTCATATTAGTGAATTCCTTATTACATGCTCCACTATGGTGCCTAAGGGGATTCCTGAAGACCAAATTCGGTTGAGAGCTTTTCCTTTTTCTTTACTTGGTAATGCTAAAAACTGGTTGTGTTACATGCTTGCTGGATCGTTCTCTATATGGACTGTATTGCATAAATCATTTTTAGAGAAATTTTTTCCAGTATCCCGAATTGGATCTATTGGGCAGGAGATATGTGAAATCAAACAAATGAATGGGAAAATTTTTTGTGAGTACTGGGAAAGATTTAATAAACTGTGTGCTAGTTATCCCCAACATCAAATAACTGAATAGTTATTGATTCAATATTTTTATGAGGGTTTGCTTCCTATGGATCGTAATATGGTTGATGCTGCTAGTGGGGGGCTCTAGTTAATAAAACTCCAGCAGATGCTAGAAATTTATTTAATCTAATGGCCCAAAATACTCAGCATTTTGGTGCTAGGGAATCACAAATTAAAAGGGTTAATGAGATTGGTTCTAGCTTATCTGTAGCGAGTCAGTTATCTTACATTACTGCTATGTTGAATAGGATCGTCACTGGAGGAGTACAAAAAGCAATTATATGTGACATTTGTTGTCTAGAGGGGCATCCTACTGATGCATATCCTGCACTTCAAGAGGGTAATGTTAATGTTGTCTATTCTAACCAAGGTTAAAGGAGGTATGATCCCTATTCTAACACCTATAATGAAGGATGGAGAGACCACCCTAACCTTAGGTATGGCCCTCAAACCAATTCACCTTGTTTTGATCAAACGTCTCGTCAACCTTCTAATCAAGATAGGACCAACTTCTTACTAGAACAAATCCTTAAGAAGATGGATGATAGGTTCCTAATTTTGGAGACAACTCTTAAGCAAGTTTAAGAGAGACAGGCTGCAACTGATATTATAGTTAGTAACTTGTAGGCTCAAATGCAAAATAGGTTACCATCTCAGCGTTACCCTAACCCTAAGGAGAATGTTAGTGCCATAACACTTAGGAGTGGGAAAGAGTTAAAAGAGCCTAGGAAGAGTAGAGAGGTTGAGCCTGAGTTGGAGGTCAAAAACCAGAGTTAGATACAAATTCTCATCAAACTACTAAGGAAATAGGAGAGAAGAAAAGAGAACTTTATAAGCCAATTCCACCTTTTTCTAGTAGATTTCGAAGCCCTACTTCTAAGGTGAATGAGGCTAACCAAGAGATCTTAGAGACATTTAAGAAGGTAGAGATCAACTGTAACGCCCGAAATTTTTATCCTGTTCATCAAGGTATTTACGCTATTTTATAGCGTTCTAAAATAGTATTTTCGATAGATTGAAATAATATCGATGTGCCAGCTGAAGTACTGTTTTTATTGAGCGGAATCTTATTCTTATTTTACTGTTATTAAGGATTATCATCGGGCACTACATTGAGTAGATTCCCGAATATGGCTGGACTGGCGAGTCTAGGGATTAGTCCTGCAACTTATTGAATCGAACCTTGGGGATGATTTATGATGTGATAAGTGGATAAACTCGTATTAATAATGATGTGACAAGTGGATAACTCGCATTAATAATGATGTGATAAGTGAATAAGCTCGCATTAATGATGATGTGACAAGTGGATAAGCTCGCATTAATGATGATGTGACAAGTGGATAAATTCGCATTAATGATGATGTGACAAGTGGATAAGCTCGCATTAATGATGATATGACAAGTAGATAAGCTCGCATTAATGATGATATAACAAGTGAATAAGCTTGCATTAATTATGATGTGATGAGGTAATTATCCAAAACAAAAGAAAAAGGAAAAAGAAAAAAAATATATATATATAAAAGGCAAAAAGGGGCTGAAGCCCCTGTTCTTTTTCCTAGGCCAAAAATCACGAGGGGGGCTCCTTGACCCCCTGCCCTGTGATCCACACATACGCGAGGAGAGAGAGGGGGCAGGGAGGTCGTCGGCGGCGTCTCAGCGACTCCCCCACGGCTCACTGGCGGCGGCGGTTCAGCAGGAGGCCGGTGCCTAGTGGATGGGAAGCAATGGAGGAATCGAGCGCACACCGAGCCAACCCAAATCAATCCCTAAAATGGGTCCTTTAGCTTGTGTTCGAGGTGGGTTTCCTCTTTCTCCTATTTATCGATAATTTCACTAAAATTTATTGATTATTGATTAAAGTTCATTCAAGTTGAGTTCGACTTGATTATCAGTGATTTGAGGAATAAAGTTTATCGATTATATAGTTCATTGATTATATGAAATCCCTTGCTTATATAGAGTTTACCGATTATATATAGTTTATCAATTATATGAGATTTATTAATTATGTACAGTGTATCGATTATATAGTTTATCGATATTTGCAGTGTATCGAACACATATATATATGTTTATCAATTATATGTGACTTAGCAATTATACGAAGCTTATTGTTTATATGTAGTTTAGCAATTATATGAAGTTTATCGATTATGTGTAGTTTATCGATTATACGAAGTTTATCGATTATCTAAAGGTTCCCGATGATATGAAGTTTATTGGAAAAGTTTATTAAAAATATATCGTTTATAGAAAGTTTATTGATTATTGAAAGTTATTGAAAATATATCGATTATTGCAAGTTTATGGAAAGCTTATCGATTATTGAAAGTTTATTAAAAATATATCGATTATTGCAGGTTTATGGAAAGTTTATCGATTATTGAAAGTTTATTGAAAATATATCGATTATTGCAAGTTATGGAAAGTTTATTGATTATATGTTCATAGTGATGGGTATTATTTATTTGCAAAAGCTTGAATTAACGATACCTCCTCTGTTTATAGTGGTTATATGCTTAACAACATTATTTGTATGATTATATAGAAATGTTCATAATTTAGGAAGTTTGAACAGAGGAAATTGAAAAGTAAATCAAATGATTGCATCGATTACACTCGTGTGAGTTACGTTATAGTTGGGGAATTAGTCGATGATATGATTTCATGATGTGGTTATACGTGCTATGTGAAATCCTTTTCCCCTGAATTAATGAATGCATGGGATGACATTGATTTCAAAGTGTCTCTAAATGTTTATCGGTTGCTTGTTTAATTGATGAGTCCTTGGTGACGAAATAATCCTAAATCATCGGACTGCTCAATTGAATGAGGCAGGAGACCAGTTAATAGGTCTAGGAATCCTTTTCAGAAAGGACTTAAGTATTAAGCGTCCGATTATGTCATGTCTGTTGCTATGGTCAATGTAGGCAACCCAGTACCCTTTTATCTAAGTTTACAGGAGAAGTTCAAAGTTCAATGTTTATTGTTCTACCAGAAGGCAGAAATTCAAGTTCAATGATTCATTATCTGCCAGAAGGCAGAAATTCAATGTTTATTATTTTGCCAGAAGGCACAAATTCAAACTCAATGATTCATTGTCTTTTAGAAGGCAGAAATTCAAGTTCAATATTTAATGTTCTGCCAGAAGGCAGAAATTCAAGTTCAATGATTCATTGTCTGCTAGAAGGCAGAAATTCAAGTTCAGTGGTTCATTGTCTGCCAAGAAGGTAGAAATTCAAGTCCAGTGGTTCATTGTCTGCCAAGAGGCAGAAATTCAAAGTTCAGTAATTCAATGTTCCGCCAGAAGGCAGGGAATGCAAAATTCAGTGATTTAGTGATCCAAGGTTCAAAGTTTTATAGTTTAGCCAGTAGGCATAAGTTTCAAAGTTTAATGTCTCGTAGTCCAGTCAATAGAAAGAAAATTCAAAGTTCATATGTCCTATAGTTCTGCCAACAGGTAGTGGAGTTAAAGTCTACTGTTCAATGTTCATTGTTTATTGTTCAATGTGCAAAGTTTAATATTCAATGTTCATTGTTTATTGTTCAATGTGCAAAGTTTAATATTCAGTGTTCATTGATTGTTGTTCAATGTGCAAAGTTTAATGTTCAATGTTCATTGTTTATTGTTCAATGTGCAAAGTTCAATGTTCAATATTCATTGGTTATTGGTCAATGTGCAAAGTTTAATATTCAGTGTTTATTATTTATTGTTCAATGTGCAAAGTTTAATATTTAGTGTTCATTGTTTATTGTTCAATGTGCAAAGTTTAATGTTCAGTGTTCATTGTTTATTGTTCAATGTGCAAAGTTTAATGTTCAGTGTTCATTGTTTATTGTTCAATGTGCAAAGTTTAATATTCAGTGTTAATTGTTTATTGTTCAACGCCAAAAACTTGATGCAGAAAAAGTTTTAATATTTATAAACCCCAAGTGCAAGGTGTATCGTTGAGTACTTGAGGTGTCGTCCGCAGGAAATTATATTTTTAACTACCAGAGTTCACTTGAGCATATCAATCTAGGCGAGATCAAAGGTGAAGGAGGAAAACTAAACTACGCTAACAAATATAGAAGAAGCGACTTGGAGTTGCGATTTGACCAATGAATGAACCAACTAACCAAGACGAGTCCTAACCTACCCAAACTACATCGCGAATTAGAGATGATCGGTTGCACCATCAAAGATCACTCAAGCCCTCTCTCAAGGGTCATTGAGCTAGTCTAATCGGTCTAATCACCTATTTTCATGGGGTTGGCCCAATTAGACCACAAAACTAGCAACCCCGGACCTAACTCGATTCGGATGCTATTTTCATGTCCCGAACTCAGCTATTCCCTTTCCCACACTAGCTAATTGACTTCACCTCTCAACATAAATCAATCGCTCAAAAATATGGATGAAAGCTCTCTCAAGCATTTCATTGCACACTTGATGGGCATGAGGGAAAACTCTAAGTTCTAGGCATAGATTAGGTATGGTTACAAGATTAATTAGCCATTAAGAGGCTAATCACAATCCAAGCCAACACAATCTACCAACTGAGTATCACAAACACATGAAAATCTAAACTAACAAACAAGAACATGAACTTGAAGAACAAAACAAAGAGAATGAAATAAAACAAATCTAAACAACTAAATAACATGAATTAACAACAAAAACTAAACATATAAACTAAACAAAACAAATACAAGAATTAAAACAACAAAACATAAATAAGAACAACAATAAAATAAATAGAGAAAGTGGGAAGAAAACTTAGCCTTGAATTGATGAAGGAACTTGAAATCCAAAGGTTGAATCCAAGATTACAATCTTTAATCCTAAACTAATCCTCCTTATTAACTAAAATCTAACCTAAACTACCCTAAAAATCGCCAGAGAGACGCCCAAGCAAGCCCTCGTGCGACCCCCGAATGACCCCTTGTAAAAACGCCCGAACGGATTTTAAATAGAAAACCACGAGACCCGGGGGGCAGGACTGTGCCAATCGGCACGGGCGTGCCTCGTGGTACGGCCCCCCCGTGCCACTCCTCTGCAAAACTAGCCGAAAATCGGCTTTGATCGCGAAAAATGGGGATGGCATGGGGCCCCCATGCCAAATTTCTGGTTCGGCCCCCCGCGACCCTTTTTTGCCAGTTTTTGTTGTTTTCACCGGTTTTCGTTGTTTTTCTTCGCTTTGTCACTTTTTCGCTCCATTTCGCGATGTTTGCTTGATTTGACGTTATTTCCTACAAAATATAAATAAAACAAGTAAAAATCCTAAAGATTAAGTTATTATACGAGCTAAAAGTAGGTGAAAGAGACACGTAAAATAGGATAATTTATCGCCTATCATGTTCATTGTTTATTGTTCAATGTGTAAAGTTTAATATTCAGTGTTCATTGTTTATTGTTTAATGTGCAATATTAACATTCAATGCATTTGAATGACTCTTTACATTATAGATTATATGAAATGAAACAAGCCTCAAGGACATAATACCCACATGTATAAAGTTTAGCAATTGGTCCAAATACTATTGCTCTTGCATTGTGGTTTGAATACATTGCAAGGTAAGTGAGTTTCTTCAAAGAAAGGAAACTACAAACGACTTTTGAAGGTATTATTGCACTTTAAGTATTGTTTGGGAGAGAGGGTTATCCGCTGAGCGATAATTGCTCATTCCCATCTATTATTTTTCCCTTCCCAGGTTTCTGGAGTAACAAGTAAGAGTCGGTCCAAGTAAGCCGAAATGGAGTCATTGCTGTTCTAGAAGTAAAGTTAATGTTCTATATGTGTAACCTACAATTGTACTGTTATGTGATCTAAGTTCCTGTGTGCATGTATTGCATATCATCTAGAGTTGCCCTGTACGGCCATGTGACCCGATCATCTTTTAACCAAGATTATTTATAGTTGGGATGTAGCCCCAATACTCCAGACGTGTGGTCTATGGAGTTGTATTTTTATTGTTTCATTGATTTAGTATTGAACTGCGCTGGTTGATATGCTCCGGGCAGGTGGCCCGTAGAGTCGTGAACTCCGGCGGGTAGCTGTTGAGTTGGTTTTATTATTACGCTAAATTGTAGGAAATTTAATGTAAGACTTTAAGCCTGGAAAACGGTTTGTTTCAGGGAAAATTCTGTCCATTTTTCTCTAGAATTTAAAGAAAAATAAGGTACAACGTTAACACTCCTAGCCTTAGGGTTGGGGGCATTACATCAACATACCTGTCCTTGATGCCATTAAACAGGTGTCTCGTTACGCTAAGTTCTTGAAAGAATTATGTACTACTAAAAGAAAGTTAGTAGGGAATAAAAAGGTAAGTGTGGGGGAAAATATGTCTGTAGTTTTTCAAAGAAAACTTCCCCCTAAGTGCAAAGACCCAGGTGTGTTTTCTGTTCCTTATAAGATAGGAAATCTTTACTTTGATAAGGCTATGCTTGATTTGGGTGCTTCCATTAATGTTATGCCTAGGTCTGTTTATGATAAATTGAACTTAGGAGAGTTAAAGAAAACTGGTGTAGTACTTCAGTTAGCTGATGGGAGCAGTATTCACCCAGATGGAGTATTAGAGAATGTCTTAGTCCAAGTGAATGAACTTGTATTTCCTGCTGATTTTTATGTGATGAACATGGGTGATGCATATCATGATATTCCCATCTTGCTTAGCAGGCCATTTTTGAAAACAGATAGGACTAAAATTGATGTGTAGGAAAGAACTTTAACCATGAAATTTGATGATGAAGTGATTAAATTTAATTATTTTGATGCCATAAGATTACCTGCTAATATGAATTACGTGTATGCACTTGATGTTATTGATGAGTCGTCCCAAGATACTTATGACTTGTCCAATGAAGATGAATTTTTGACTATACTTGCTAAGAGTCTTAACCATGTTGAGTTTCAAAAAATGCGCTACCAGATTAATGATGATTTAGTGGAAGAGATCCAACTAGAGGATCCAGGAGTTTCATGAAGTTGAGCCAACAACTATAAACAAAGACGCTGGTTGGGAGGCAATCCAATGTTTTTAGGGAAGTACATATTTAATTTTGTTTTTGTTTTCATTATTTCTTTGTTCTTGCATGCATTAGGGACTATGCATGAATTAAGTGGGGGGGTGCATCCTGCATTTAAAATCAAAAATTTTTTTTTCTTTCTTATAAATAATGCATGATATGAGTTTATGCTAGGCTTGCTTGTTTAAAATTTTTTTGTGTTTTTATTAGCTATTTTTTAGTTTATTCTTTTATGAGCTAAGACGTCTAAGCATGCCAGCTGTCTTTCAGAGAAGTTTGAGTTGATCCTCATATATCTCTTTAATGAGTAATTATCATGATTATTCATCTTATTTAGTCATGTATTATATCCACTTCAGAGGTAATAAAATGACCTGGCCCATCTCCTAGACTATTGAATTAGTTGAATAACTCATTAAAGTTGTGATTTTTCTTGTTTGTTTTTTTTCCTTAAAAAAAGAAAAAAAAGTGAAAAAGGAAAGAAAAAAAGGTTAGATTACCAACATGGGTAGGAATAGGTGGCTAGTCACCTTTTCTCCTTAAGTTTAGGTCTCAAGTGAGCCTTATGTATGGAGTAACCCATGATTGGGACAATCATACCCCTTTTTGGGCTGATCAATGACTCGCCAAAACTAACAGTCAAAAAGAAATAAAGATGAGAATGAATCGTTTGCTCCAGCACCTCTATTCGGGTGAGTGTGAGACAGGAAGTGTTCAATTTCTAAGACCCTATATGGGCCTCGAATATGTGCGCTAGTGGAGTTTGAAAAAAAGAAGAAGAAGAAGAAGAAGAGACAATAAATGCAAGGCAAGTTTAGAACCAATTCAATGAGTTATTCTATCTAGTTCAATTGGCTTTATAGCCATACCATGCCTAAATTTTTTTATCATAAATTTTTTAGACCTCTTGATCGGTGTATGCATATTTAAAAAAGATGGATAATTATTGAACTTGTTATTTCATTAAGGAAATGTTGTGAGGTTGATAAATAAACTCTCTGAGGATAGTTGGATGTCTAATAGTTATTCACTTATTGGAGGAAAAAACTAATTAATTTTCAATAGAACTGTTTTTAAAGCAAGTCAAGACCTAGTATGAATATCACAGTTATGCATGACTTTATAAGAAAGAAAGAGGGTAACTTTTTAGATCGAGTCTAAGATTTCTTTACACGAAGACGTCCAAAATCTAAGTATGGGGGAATTTGTTAAGCTAAAAATCATGCATTGTTTTCATAATTATTTCGATTATATTATATATATTATTTCGTCTAATTTAATTTATTTTATATATTTTTCAGGTTAGGTATTAATAAAATAAAAAGGAGAAGAGAGGACGTCGAGATTCGGGTTTACACGCTTGGCTATAAAGACAGTCCAAAAATAATAATTTATGAAAAATATTATTTTCATAATTATTTAATTGAGCTAGGGTTTCAATAGTTGGAGAAAAGTTAGAAGTCTTGACGGAGAAGAAGTCTAAGAAAGAAAGGAAGAAGAAGAAAAAACCCTAGCTATCCCAGCCCTCCTTTCCTCTCCATTATATATCATCATCATCCTAAAGCATCTACCATCACAAGCCACGATACCCTCCTTCAAACCCATCATCTCAATCTCCTCCATAACACACGGCCAACTTCTTCCCCTTCATCATATCATAATCACCATCACCACCATCTTCGTTCATAGCCATGGCTACACCCTACGCTCAACTCCATCACGCCATCGCCTTCACTTCTCATCATCTTCAAGTGGTTTAGCTTTATTTCTCTTTTTGTGTTGTTTAGATTATTGTTAAACATGAATTATTTTGGTGAATTTTGTGATTTTATTTTTAATATGAGTGAGTAATTTTTTTGTACTTAGTATAATCTATTTGAAACCATGCTAAATTAATTATTTTGAAACAAGTTTCATACTTTATTGTCCAGTTGATTTATATTCATGATTCTATAGCAATTAGTATTTACCGTTCATGATATTCGTGTTATATTAATTAGAATGTATGCCAGTTAGTTTAATACGAATTCATATGATAGTTTAAGAGGTTTTAATACGTAAAAATTATCGTCTTTTAAGCATTAGTATCACCCTAATTAATCATGGATGACTCAAACCCATCTCTTTTAATTAGGTAATCGTTATGGATCTTTGTTAAATCGATTTGTTGGTAAATTTGTTACAAAACGTTATATGATATTTTTCTAGTACGTAATGCTCTAGTTTGATTAAATTCTTGCGCTGGTATAAGGGTTATCAAATTAGTAGGGTTTATATTAGGGCTGGAACTAATTAAACTATAATATAAGAAAAAACAAGGGAGATCTGCTGGTGGATGTCTTCTACAGTTTAACTCATAGATGAAGTCAACTTGTGTGTTAATGATAAATATTAATTTGTATGGTGGATATAGATTATGCTAAGCATTTTTCATAAATTTGATATCTTTGATAATTATTTGTTGCTTTTAGTTAATTTGTTTAGTTTGTCAATTTTTATTCTTCAATTATTAGCTTTGATATAAATACCATTTACCTCCCCAAAAGAATAATCTTTTAGGAGTGTCTTGGTAATTTTAGATTAGGTATATCTTGATTTTTAGAGTGATTATAATTTTCAGATTTGATTTATATTCTGTTTTATCGTTTAATTACTAGTTTGTTAGAAATTAGGGTAAAAATAATTTCTTTTGTTTTTTTTCAAGTTTTAATCCATTCGAGAGTTTATATAGTGTCCTAATCTGCCTCTATTTAATTTCGGAATTTTCAGAAATTATTTGATAATTTTTCAGAATTATTTCGTGAATTGGATATGTCCAGGTTTTTATTTCAATAAATTTGAATATTGCATTTTTAATATTTATTTCACGTTTTTTAGGTATTATTGAATCCAGAAAATTATATCCTTAAATTTAGGTAATTGTTTTAATTAATTTCGTATTTATATTAGTGTAGTTTAATTCTTTTTCAATTTCAGATTTAATTTTCTGCTTTATTTTTCTATAGTAATTTTCTGTTTTAATTTTTCTAAAGTTAATTAGATATAATTCTTGAGTTACAAGCTTATAAACTTGAATAATATTAGTTTAGGTCACTGTTTGTGATTTTTAATATTAATTTTTCTGTTTATTATTTTCTGTTTTCATTTTTAGTAGAACATTGCGTTATTATTCTGTTTTTACTTTTCTAGTTTATTTAGGATAGCTATTTACTATTTTATTTCCAGCATTAAATCTAGAATATTTAGGAGTACTATTAAGTTTTTTTTAAGATTTTTATTTATTAAATTTGATTTATTTTAGAATTACAAAGAGAAGCGACAATCAATTAGACTAGTAAAATTATTTAGGATTAAATTAGCTTTTTGACATAATCTTTTCTCGTGGATCGATCCCTACTTTCCTATGCTATAAATATTATTTAGAAATCGAAATAGTGGTTAAATTTGTAGCTCCACGACAAGTTTTACAATCATGGACTAGCATGTGAATCGCATGTTGCTCCTTAGCAAGGACTGAAGCATGGCAATTATTGTTATTTCAGAGTACTTAGATTCCTTCTGAATGATTAACTAGATTATAAAATCCAAATGGTCAAATCCCATTTTCTGAATAATAACTCGGGTATTTTTCTCATTCGTCATAGTTTCTAATAAAAATAAAATGTCGGGTTGGATATTGCGTTTAAGGAATTTAACCTCCTCAAGAACTTTTGCTTTTTTAGCTCCTCGTACTAGAACCATAATATATCACGATGCTACACCGAGAAGGAAAGATGTGTATGACTGATTAAAGAAGGATTAGCATGAAAGGATATTGATTCACATAACGAGCGGGGAAGGCAACAACCACTAGACAAGATGACTAGGGCAGCGATAAAAGGGATGCAGAGGATGACAAAAGTACTCCTGTTTTTATTCTTGCCGTTTTCTTCGCTGCAGAAAACTTTAGGGTTTTCATACAGTGTTTGAAAGACAGATTTTGTTTGCTTAATAGGTGGAGAAACTTGCTCAATTATATATATATATATATATATATAATATATATATATATATATATATATATATATATATATATAGGGTCAATATTTATAGTTGGTTAAACTAGAATGGATGGAACATTCCTCCTTGGCTATTGTTCTTTAGAGGTTCATCTTACACATTAGCCTCATGTTCAACAAAATTAGTTGTTCAGATAATGGGTAGTGGTTCAAATTTAACTATTAGCAGATAGCTGTTTCAAATGAGTAGTTGAAGCAAATGTGTTCGGTAAATTCAACTGTTGGATTTCCTGAATATTTCCAAAGATAAAATTTCCGAAGGATATTTTTGGGCCAAAAAATATAAAATGCTATTTTTGAATGTCAAAATATAGTATTATTAGTTTTTCAAAAGCACTCCCTAAAATGTTAAATGTTATTGAAATGCCAATCTAGATTGAAGTTACCAAACACTAAAAATTAAATGATTAGTATATTGATTTGATCAAAATGTTAAACGCTACTCAACATGCTGTTACCAAAGATGGCCTAGATGTTTAAAATTTTTGCTCCTAATGTGCAAAATATACTTTTTTTTTTTTTTTAAAAAAAAGGAAACAATAGCATCTGCGTGAGCAATTTTAAGTTTATATATTTTCAATCCTTTTTCCAAATGACCAATTATGAAATTTCACTTTCTGTCAAAGAAACTATATATATCAAAATTTCACTATACACATACTTTCCCAAATCTTAAAGCCTTTAATTCTGTTGAACAATACCACCACCATCTCTCAGTGTAGATGTCGCTTTTAAAGGGTCTATAAAAATTCAAATATAGATAATCTTACCTCAACTAACATTCCTATTCGTAGTGACCCTTTAATTCTGTTGAACATGACATAAAATAATGTTCGAAAATTTTTATCGTCCATAAAACCCACAAGGCACTAAAAAGTCGATTGTTTAAGGAACATGATTAACTAATTGTGGGCCATTGAACATTTTACAGGAGGAGCCCTTCAATTGGGGAAGTGATACATCCACTTTTTACTTAGAGCACTCGCAACCCGGGAAACGCGTTCCCCAGGGCGGGCTCCAAAAGCCACGTGGATGAATAGTATTCGCTTGCCAAAAAGATGCCTTGTGTGTAGCAACGTGACGGCATTCCCCCTCCTGTGCCCCCTTTTCCTGTCTTTTTCTAATTTTTTTGTTTTTCTTTTTATTTTCTTTTTAAAAATATTATTTGGATTATTAAAAAAAGATTGTATATTATTTGTTGTTATTTGTTGTTGTAAGGTGGGTCCATTATAAATATTTTATTGAATAATTCAAGTTGGAGTTCCATGAGTTAGAGAAGTGAAGGGATATGAGTTCCAAAAAATTGAAACTTTTGCGAATGTGGCAAGTTTGAGTTCCAAAAAATGGAACTGTGGCTAGGAATGCTCTTAGTATTTCAATCAACCAGTCGAACACACACAATATCAATCAGTGGTTAATTGGTTATCCATTTAGTGAATGATTGATTAATAGTAGTTGTTTTTCCAATTCTAATCAACCAAATAATTATGGCTGAAATTTATTGAAGCAGCTTTTCACGATTAAACTGCATCGTATGTAACATGGATCCATGCTAGTTTATCTTAAATAACATTCCAAAGTAGAGACTAATCATGTATATTCAGAAGGAAATCATGCAACTTACTAGCAAGTAAAATTTGGGTCACATATTCAGCCCACTATTTTATGAAATTTGGCTTTATATTGAAGCCTTCTTTTAGTATTTAAGGAAAATAATCTATATAGAATCTTTGAGAGAATGCTACTTATTTACTTTTTGTCTTTTAAAAAAAAAAAAGAGAAACTAACTACATGAACAACATAACAAATGACTCAATGTACAGTTCATCGCATATTTGAATATACCTCTAATTTGTTTGCACGTAAAAATTCACAATATATATAACTCATGATATGTGTTGGGAGGGGAGCAAAAAGAAAAGCACATATACATTTATTTGTATGTTTGTGTACGCACAAGCATACATGCATGCATGTATATATGTATATACATATTTTGAAGTTGAGTATAAATGATATATAGATAAATCAACACATGTATTAATCATATAGGATAAAAATATTCATGTAACAATTGCTATTGGAATAAGTTTGCTTCAATTCAATATTACATTCAATTTTACAAAAAGAATATTTCTACATGCCTTATGCAATAATTAGTAGTAATATGAGATAATATTTATTACATTGAGGCCCTGTTCTTTTCGTAGGTCATTTTAGATTTACCAATCTCAACCCACTTTAACCTACTTCAACCCACTTTAACTAACTTCAATCCACCTGAAAAAAATACCAACCTCAACCCACTTCAACCCACTTCAACCAACTTCAACCTTCATCAACCCACTTCAACCAATTTCAACCCACCCCTTCATAAATTTAATAATTTGTAACACAAATCGTTAAAAATAATTGATAAGTTGTGCCGGCCTCCAACTTCTAGAAAAATAATTATAAAATTGTGAAATTATCATTCAGCGAAAAAATACACTAAAAATTACAATAACTTAATAAATTATTATACATTCTCATTATTTTAACCAACTTCAACCCACGACAAAAAAAATATACCAACTTTAACCCAGTTCAACCTACTTCAATCCACTTCAACTAACTTCAACCCACTTCAACCTACTTCAACCCACCTCAAAAAAAAAAAAAATCAACTTTAACCCACCTCAACCAACTTCAATCCACTTCAACCTTTTACCCACCTCATTTACCCGCGAATAGAACATGCCCTAAGTTGACCTGTTCAGCTCATATCGGTTCCTCCAAATTTTTTTTCTAGAAATTAGGTTAATTATTTAGCAGGCTTTTTCCTTCGATCCAACTCTACGTGCTCCTTTCCAAACTTAGAAAGGCAAAAAAAATTATTCAAAAATATGTTATATTTTTATTTTTATTATTGTTTTTTTAGAATGCTATGTTCATAAATTTAAAACAAGCTAAGTGTGGATTTCAACATCCACCATCATGTATTCACATGGTCCATTTATCCCTACTAAAAGCATGCATATCAGCCAAATGACAAATCTTGTCGTCTTTGTGATTTGTGGTCCATGTATTTAATGTATTCACATGCATGGTCCACGTATTCACATGGTCCATTAGCTTCTGAAAGTTCAATTCCTATTGAAATTCATCACAGTCATCTTGATGTTGCCCCATACCAACCGATCAAATGAACTGTAGTAAACACCATCTGTCATTTCTCAATCATTTAGGTCCTACTTCAACCAACCTCAACCTACCTCAACCCATCTCAACCAACTTCAACCCACCCATTCATAAATTTAATAATTTATAAAGTGTCGCGTGAGATTTAATTATTTTTGTAAAGTAGTATGATTTGAAAATGGTGAAAATTTATAAGTAACTTAGGGTGGATAAAAGGGTGAAGTAGGCTAAGGTAGGTTGAGATTAGTTGAAGTAGGTAGAATTTTTTTAATGTCATAAATTGAATTTTAGTTGATAGTGGAAGTAGGTTAAAGTAGGTTGAAGTGGGTTTAGGTTAGTATTTTCAAATTTGCCCATGAAAAAAAAGGCACGTATATAAAAAGTTGTCATCAATAAATTTTGTAACCTAAATCGTTAAAAATAATTGACAAGCTGTGCCGGCCTTTAACTTCTAGAAAAACAGTTACAAAATTGTGAAATTACCATTCAGCGAAAAAATACACTAAAAATTACAATAATTTTATAAATTATCACACATAATTACATTCTCATTATTTTAACCAACTTCAACCCACCATAAAAAAATATATCAATTTCAACCCACCTCCTGAAAAAATACCAACTTCAACCTACCTCAACCAACCTCAACCCATTTCAACCTTTTATCCACCTCCATTCATCCACAAAAAGAACAAGCCCTTATCCTACATAAATCGCCCATTAATTTCAATTCTTGCATTCCTTACCACAAACAAAACCAAAAAAATGTCCACTCTAAGTAACTTAGTTGCTCATTTTCATACCACCGTAGCAATACTGATCCTAATGGGTCATTTTCCCTGCATATCTTACGCAGAAACCTCTCAAAGGTGTACGTATATCATTCACATGGACAAAACTCTCATGCCTACCGTATTCACTAGCCATCATCATTGGTACAACTCGATTGTCGATTCTCTTAGCTCCATATCTACACCCACGGCTTCATTCATTGATCCCAAATCCATGCCGCCTTCATCACCTCAGGTTCTCTATAGTTACGATAAAGCCTTGCATGGCTTTAGTGCACTGTTATCTCCAGATGAGCTCCAAAGTCTCGAAAAACATCCAGCATGCGTCACTGCCTATAAGGAAACAAAGGGTACTATTCACACAACTAGGAGCATTGACTTCTTGTCCCTCAACCCCCATACAGGGTTATGGCCTGCCTCAGGCTATGGCGAAAATGTCATAATTGGCGTCATTGATAGTGGGGTTTGGCCTGAAAGTCGGAGCTTTAGGGATGATGGGATGCCTCCGGTGCCATCCAAATGGAAGGGAGGGTGTGAGTCAGGACAAGATTTTAACACCTCTATGTGCAACAAAAAGCTCATAGGGGCAAGGTGTTTCAACAAGGGTTTCAAGGCCGCGCATCCTAAGGTTAAGCTGAAAATGAACTCGGCCAGGGACACCGAGGGACATGGGACCCACACGGCATCAACTGTCGCGGGGGCCTTTGTAGATGGGGTGTCCTTCTTTGGCTATGCCCCAGGCACAGCAAGAGGGGTGGCCCCACGTGCTAGGGTGGCAGTCTATAAGGCTTTATGGGAATATGGAGTATACTCCTCGGACATACTTGCTGCCATAGACCAAGCTATATCTGACGGTGTTGATGTGATCTCCGTTTCTTTAGACATTGGTGGTGTCCCTCTATACAAAGACCCAGTGGCCATAGGCTCATTCGCAGCCATGGAGCACGGAGTCCTACTGTCCTCCTCCGCAGGGAATGCAGGCCCCCTTCTTGGGACTCTCCACAACGGCATCCCTTGGGCATTGACCGTGGCCGCTGGTACCATTGACCGTCAATTCTCTGGGATGTTATCCCTTGGTAATGGCCACACCATTCTAGGGTGGTCCTTGTTCCCAGCAAGTGCACTCGTTGAGAAGGTGTCACTAAAATTTGACGAAAAATTGTCCGCTTGTAACTCTTCTACTTTGTTGTCAAAGGCTGGCCCTAATGAAATCATCATTTGTGCCGATATGGGCACAACCCTCTATCAAATGGGTACGATTGTGGGTTTGAAGGTTGCAGCAGCAATATTCATCTCGGATTACCCAGTTGCTAACAATCTCCTTGGCGGGGTCCCTTTTCCCGGGATCGTTATTAACTCCAAAGAAGGGCGGTCCGTGGTCAAATATGCTAAAACAACTAAGAGACCATGGGCTAGTATGCGGTTCCAACAAACCTCTGTAGGCTCAACGACCGCCCCAGCCGCAGCCCTCTACACCTCGAGGGGCCCCTCACCAAGCTACTCAGGGATTCTAAAACCGGATTTGATGGCCCCGGGATCCCAAATCCTTGCAGCTTTTGTCCCCTCAACTGTGGCGGCTACCATTGGTAACAATATCATCTTGTCAAGTGAGTACGCTTTGTTGTCAGGGACGTCCATGGCATGTCCTCATGCCTCTGGGGTGGCCGCCCTCCTCAAGGCTGCCCACCCCACTTGGAGTCCCACGGCTATTAAGTCCGCAATGATGACAACCGCGAACCCACTTGACAACTCGGGCAATCCAATCAAGGAAGAGGGGGAAGCAACGAAACCAGCTTCCCCATTGGCCATGGGGTCAGGACAGATTGACCCAAATCGCGCCCTTGATCCTGGCTTGGTCTATGATGCCACCCCACAAGACTACGTCAACCTCTTATGCTCCATGAATATTACCAAAAGTCAAATGCTAACCATCACCAAGTCGAGCAAGTACCACTGCTTGAACACATCATCCGACTTGAACTACCCATCTTTCATTGCACTCTATGACAACGAAACAAAGACCAGGGTCAAGACATTCCAAAGGACCGTGACAAACGTGGGGCCAGAAGGGGTGGCTACTACCACATACAAGGCCTCCATGATAGCGCCTGTGGGAACGAGGGTGACGGTGAATCCTCAAATTTTGGTGTTTAAGAAGCAATATGAGAAGCAGAGCTATCGTTTGACGATCAAGTATGGAAGGAATCATAAGGGGAAGGTATCATTTGGGTCACTTGTTTGGGAGGAAGTTGGTGGGAAGCACAGTGTGAGAAGTCCTATCGTTGTGTCTCCTATCATGGATAGAAGTCTCGACTTACATAGAATTTAGGCACTCAGCAGCTTTTTGATTAATCTATGCTCTATGACTTGTCCTAAATAAACTACAGTCACTTATGTGCGGTGTAAAATCTACCATGCTGTATGCATCACTTTTTGGCTGTATCAATATAGCCAAGTACTAGTTGTCTAAAGTTGTTGAAATTAATGAAGATTTGTATTACAGATGTGTCTACACCTCGCAAAAATTGACCATGTCCGAAAATCCGACCTGAATCCGTCCGAAAATTTTAGATTTTGAACACGATTTTCTCAACTGGAACCCAAAATAAACTGAATCCGAAAAATCCGTAAATTAGCGGGTCAAACTCGATCCGAACCCGAACCCACCCGCTTGACCAGAACATTATATCCTTAGTTTTTTATTTTTCTTTAATTTATCTTTCCTAACAATAATAGTTAGTCATTTTTATCGAATATTTTAAAAAGACATTATATAACTATTGCATCTATTTACAAATTAAACAATAATAATCTTATTTTTTTCTTCTCCATTCTCTAAAAATAATATTGTACACAACTTTTAAATGAAAAAACGTTTAAAATAGATATAAAATTGCATGAAATAACTACACATAATCTTTTGAAAAAAGTTAATTTAAAAGAAGACAACTAGAGAAGTATTAGAGATACGCAGGTCATACCATTATATATTTAGTTAAACCAATACATCTAATTATTTTTAAATTAATGAATTTGTAATAATTTATTGTATATTATAACTGCAAGATAATATCTTGTACTTCTTTTATTCAATTTTATTTGGTTTTCGTTCTAACTAATCTTGAAATATGATGCTCGTGGGAGGAAAATAGCTAGCCGTATTCGTATTGGGTTCGACCCTTTAATAAAGTTATACCTGATTAGTTATTGGTAGGCTAGTTAATAAAAATATTAAATTATTAAATAAGTTATTAGCGGTCAAACTGCTACAATCCATTAAAATACTCTAAATCGGACTGCCCCATAAATGGTCGATCCACTATTGATATTCTTTCAATGTACGAGTCGATCTATCCAAAACTAAGTGGGGCTTGATTCTTTGCCTACCTATACAAGTTGTTCATATATTATAATAAAAAATTTGAATATTTTAAATATTCTTTGAGAAATTACAATTATTATGTTTTTTCATTAAATACTGACAATTTTGATTAATAAATATGCAGAATTTTTGATTTTGAAAAAAGAAAAATAACTCACATGAATGGCGCTCTAAATCCGTTGGGTTGATCCGAAACTCTATAAAACCGAAATACACCCGCCCCTATTTTACCCGAACTTGAAATAAACCCGACCCATATTTATCCGAACCTGAATACATCCAACCTGTATTTAACCCGTCTGTCCGAACTGATAGGTCTAGATGTGTCAAAAAATATAAATTACAGAAGTTGTAC
The DNA here is from genome assembly GCA_029747015.1 of Carnegiea gigantea. Classification (NCBI taxonomy): domain Eukaryota; kingdom Viridiplantae; phylum Streptophyta; class Magnoliopsida; order Caryophyllales; family Cactaceae; genus Carnegiea; species Carnegiea gigantea. The sequence goes on from JAKOGI010002747.1 coordinate 76,886, forward strand.
CCTTGTACGTTCGTATTTGTGCCGTTCCGTATACCAAAAAATGATACGACACTGCTACATCAAGAATATATGAGTAATTCCTCTTGAAATAAATTGATTCTTAGTTGAGGAATTCATTTTCCACGTCCATTTTTATGTTATGTTAAAGAAGTGATTGTATATGCTAATTTGCCAGGTCTAGTAATCAGTGGCTTCTCTTCATGTTTGTATATTTGCCAGGCCTAGTAAATAATCAGTGGTTTTAAGACAGGTGATTTTCAATTCAGTTGACTTTCGATCAGTTGATACTTAATCTAATAAACTTATGTTGCAAAGAAAAATAAACTTTAGTGGAAGATGTTTAGGTTGGATTCAGTTCGTTTCAGTTTTCCAGTCCTCTTTGAATTAGTTATATTGGGTGTCAGATCGATTATAAACTCGGGTCATTTAGGTTAAAATTTGACTTCTTTTATGCTAGGTGTTCCATCCAACATTCATAAGTTGAACAATTGAAAAATAATAGAATATTTAATGCAAAGAATTAATATAACGTTTAGTTAGATGCAATCAACCCTGTAATGCAAATAAGTTTGTAATTGTGTTTTGATTACCTTATTTGGTTGCATAAGAGTATTGTTGATAAAAGAACTATTTTATAATTATGATTACTATAAACTAAGTACTCATAATTGTATTGCAAAGTTGATTGCATTATATGACTATTACATTATGTTCAACCAAACATCACATAAAGGTCAATAGATGCATAACTCTTTAGGGTAGCCTAATGTTGGACGTCTTTAATTAGATTGCGTACTTGTGTAAAACCCTGTACACCAACTTGTCCCAAGCCCGAAAGCACACAGTAAACAATATGCAACCCAGCGAAAATTTCATGCAATCCGAAGCAATTAAATATTTTTCTGTGCAAATTTTCAACTCAGGCAATGTGGGTATTGGTCAGGATTTGAGTTATAATTTTTAGGGTCCCAGGTTTGACGCTCTTTAAGAAGCTGTGGAATTTTTTTTAAAAGATTTTTGCCCCTAGCTTGTTTCTTTCTTTCTTTCTTTTTTTTTTTGGGGGACAAAATTTTCTAACTTTTTGTCTTGAAAAAAAAAATCTAGTAGTCGTAGTTGACAAAATGTTCACAACTTGTTCACAAAAAATGGGCACGCTGAACAAATTATGTGTTCAGAAAAAGTTAACTTAATATTCATAAAATGTTAATCTATTGTCCACAAAACAGTAATCTATTGTTCACTGAAACCTTAAAACTTCTTCTCACTAAGTTTCTATGGTTCACCAATAACTCTTCTATTATTTGCAAAAAGGTACGTATTGTTAACAAAATATTAACATATTTTTCACAAAAATAGAAACATATTGCTCGACTGGTTACCAAAAGCTTTTACTTTTATTTAATATATTCTATCACTCAACGTTTGGCCTTACATCGTATTTTGTCCAACAAAAATTATTGATAAAAACGATGATATATTGTTCATAAAAAACTAATTGCAAATAAAAAATATTCAATTGTCCACAAAAAGTTAACTTATTTTTCACAAAACGTTAACCTACCGTTTACAAAATATTTTGAGAAAAACAATTAAGGCTTAAAATTATTTAAAAAGTGAATAATATTATGAATAAAAAAATCACATATATAATCTTTTTTAAGAATATTATTCACCTATTCACACATAAGATTCACATGTTGCTCACAAAAACTTGACTCATTGTTCACAAAAAGTTCATAAGTTGCTCACAAAACTTGACCCTATCATTCACAAAATATAAAGGGTAGTGTCTAACTTTCGCCCTCAGCCCTTGCAAAGAAATTCCTCTGTCCTCCCTCCTCGCTAAATGTTTGTGGTGCCGATGAAAAATCGACAAGAGGGGTTCCCTGGTGGTCGGAAAACTATGTTGATTCTTATATGACCACCATTGTGCCTCATTGTTGGTGGCTGAAGGATCTTCGCGCTGTTTACTATTTCAGTTAGTTGAAGATGTGAGATGGAACTCCTTGAGATAGGGTTTGCGACTTAAAACTGCGAGAAGGAGAGTCACCACCATTCAATGACTATGGATTGAAAGAGAAGGCGTTAGAAGCAATGACGACAGTGACCCAAAAAAAAAAAAAAAAAAAAAAACTTGAAGCTAGTCTAACGCATCGTAAATTAATTGGGTGGTTTAATACAAATGCTAATGAATGGCAGCAGGTGTACAGGAAAAGAAGTGCCTAGGTGAATTTCATTTTTCACCAAAGACTGCTAGAAATATTTAGTTGTGATTTGTCAAGTGCCTTAATTTTTTAGTAGTTAATATCAATGGTGGTAAATATATGAGCTTAATTCAAATTTAAATTCAAAATAATGCACCAAGATCATATTAAATTTTTTCGTTTAATAAGTTGGATAGTTTGTACATAATTCAATTTGGATCAGTCGACTTTAGGCAAGAAAAATAGGAAAACTCAGTGTCAGATCAAATAATCTTTCTTGTGCAATCCTTTATTTTTATTTGCTAGGTTGTATGAATTAACTAATCAGATTGGACATACTTTTACTATATTCAATTTTCAAGATTTAAGGCATATTTATCTATAAAATTAATGCATATTTACATTGTTGTAAGTTGAAAATTTTCAATATTTGTGAAATCAAAACAATATTCAAATTTATTAGTCATGCATCTTTTGAACTACACTGTTAGGCTAATGAAGGGCTCCTCCACTAGGCCTCGGAGTTTCACCTGCATTTGATATATATAGAGTAGTATTCAATTCGAAAAAAATGTGGAAAACAATAAAAAATGATGAGTGGATGACGGATAAACAGCTCAACGAAATGAGGGACTAGGGTGATGTTCCACCCGATTCATCACCTGTTGAACCATATGCTCATTTATTATCCGTTTGTATTTAATTGTTTGTCAATATTAGATGAATATATACTTGTAATTATTAACAAATGCAATATAACATTGATAGGAAGAATTGAAGTTTTAATATTTATAATTTCAAGTGCAAGGTTTATCATCGAGTACTTGAAGTATCGTTCATAGGAAGTTGAGTTTCAAGTACCGGAGTTTGCTCAAGTGCTTCAATCCACACTAAACAAAATGGAAATGAAAGACAAGCTAAATAAAGCTAATAAACACAAAAGAAGAGGATTGAGATTGTGATTTGACCAATTGACAATTCAAGTAGTCAACACGAGTCCCTACCCTACCAAATCTATACCAACAACTAGAGATGGTTGGTTGCACCATTAAAAACTATCCAAGCCCTCTCTCAAGGGTCATGAGCTAGTCTAATTAGTCTAAAAACCTATTTTCATAGGGTTAGTCTAATTAGACCGTAAGATTAGCAGCCCTCAGACCCAGCTAGGCTCGAAAGTATTTTCATGTCCAAATCCTGGCCAATCTCTCTCCCATACTAGCTAGTTAGCCTCACCTTTTGGCATAAGTCAACTGATAAGTGCTTAACGTATATATTATTTTAGGGTGATTTTTCTACATTTTTAGGAGAATTATGTGCTTTATGCTATGATTTATACCCTTATTCTCAATTTATCCTTGGGTATAGCTGTTTGATGTATTTTACAGGATTTTTAGTCTTTTTACCCAACATTTGACCCTAAACGAGTATATTTTGACTCCTCACGGATCCCCCTAAGCTCCTATGCCCGTGGAGCAAGAAAAGAGTAGAAAATCGATTTCAGCATAGACCACGGTCGGATCATGGTAAATAGAGAAACTATTGCCTCTTCATTTTCCCTCATCGTGTGGCTGAGGTTGATTGAGTTTTTCTATAAATAGGGCGCCCTCAGCAGCAGAAAGCACCCCATCATCCCATATTATACTCCTTTCCTCTCTTTAAGTAGATTGGGATTAGTTTAGATTAGGGAGAGAGTGAGATAAAGTTGAAATGAAGACTTGTAAGGATTCCATCCCGAATTTGCACGACCGTTTAAGCCTGATTTTTGGAGGAGCAATTCTTGTCTCTTCTCTCTTCTCTTCTCTTTTCCTCTTTGGATTTATCATTTTAGAGTAGCTAATTGTTTAATCTTTGATCATGTATGAGTAGTTAATTTTTGTCTAGAGATTTATTAGTTTATGAAAGCATAGTTGGATCATATTTTAATTAATAGAATTGTGCTTATTTTCATAATTCGTTTGATTTTGTTCCATCAAGTATTTGATATGTTGTAAGGTGATTTATGGGCAAAATTTACTTGCACACTTGAAACAATCGAGTGAACATTCGAAAGACGACATTTGATTATTGGGCTGCTTGAATATACTTAGCATAACTTTGTCTCAAAAGAGAGATTTATATGTTAGGAGGGCTAGTAAGTAATCGAATATATTAAACTTGGATTAAGTCAAATTAGCCTTATTAGGAATAATATTAGAGTAATAATAATAGCGGAAGCGATAGGATGAGTTAGAGATTCAGAAGTCAAGTGAATAACAGAAAACAGAAATAAGAAGACAAGAAATTTAACGTGGAAAACCCAATGCGGGAAAAACCACGGACGGCGACAGTAGCAAAACAATTCACTATGAGCAAGAAGAATACAACACGATCACAATCACTACAGTGATTTGATCTAAGAGCAGAATTACAACCTCTCTATTGTAATCTCTCACAAAGTACTTCTACCTCTCAATGTATGTATGAGTACTGGAGTGATTTTAGATCCTAGGTATGTCCCCTTTATATAGGGGCAGGAAGGCTAGGATGAGGAAACCCTAGCCACCACGGTATCTTGATCACCAAACCTCATCTTTCCAAAAAAAAAAAAAATCTTCAACCCAAAATATGAAAATAATATAATTTCCATAATATAGAAGATCTCAAACACACAATATGATCTTAGATTCCAAGTAGCCGGTAAAAGGGATTTGGGCTATAAACCCAACAATCTCCACCTTGGACCAAAATCCAACACTGCTCTCTGACTCCGTCATCGCACCCCGAAGGGTGATGCCCCTTCCAAGGGGCAATGCCCCGAAGGGCGCTCAAATACTGCGAATACCAACTAAGTCCAAGCAATGCTTGAACTTAGTTCTGGGAGATGACTTATATGAACCTTTGTTCATATAACCTGTCGTAGTAGATGCCTGCAAGACATAGAGGCCTCCTTGCCTCAAACCCTTCAGTAGAATCCGACTGTCCTTCGAGACCTTCAGAACTCCACCTTCAGCTGAATATTTGCACCCCTTGGATTCAAGGGTGCCTAAAGAGATGAGGTTACGCTTCAAGTCAGGAACCTGACGAACATTCGATAAGGTCCTGACAACACCATCATGAGTCTTGATTTTAACAGTACCAATTCCAGTTACATTAAATTGGGCATTATTGCCCATGTGAATAACAGTTGAATCAACTGGATCATATGTTGAAAACCAGTCCTTGTGAGGACACATATGATAGGTACACCCAGAATCAAGAATCCAATCAGAATCGCTCCCCCCTTCAGTAGAGGTAGCAAACAGAACGTCACCATCAGAATCAGATTCAGCAAACGAAGTTTCAGCAGGCTCAGGAGAATTGTCTTCTTCTTTCTCCTTCTTCTTTTGCAGTTTCCAACAGTTAGCAACAATATGACCCAATTTACCACAGTAATTGCAGGTCTTACCAGCATGAGAATTTTTAGACTTAGAACGGTTCTTACTCCTATTACCGTTCTCCTTTTCAGTTGTTGTACCCCTTACTGCTAATCCCTCAGCAGAATCAGCATGAATGTCAAGATCAAACTTCTCCTTAGATAACAGGTTTGACTTAACATCCTCAAACGATATAGTATTAGAATTACTATATAGCATAATCTCCTTAAAGTGTTTATAAGAAGGGGGTAACGACACAACAAGCAAAATAGCCTTATCTCATCCTCAACTTTCACATCTAGACTCTCCAAGTCAACAAGAATAGAGTTAAACTCATTCAAATGCTTTTGGACAGGGGTACCTTCAGCCATACGAAAGGTATACAACCTTTCCTTCAAACGGATCTTGTTGGCGAGACTCTTCGTCATGTAGGTTCCTCCAGCCGAGCCCAAAGATCCACCACAGTTGTCTTATCAAGCACCTCTCGCAGGACATGTGGTGCCAAGCACAACTGTATGGCTGAAACCGCTTTCAGCTCCAGTTCCTCCCATTCGTCCTCCGTCAACGACCCACGTCTCTTCTTTACATCTTCAGCCCACTGTTCTTCTGTCATCTTCTCAGGTTTCACGTGAGGTCCCTTCAGAACCTTCCACAACCCGTACTGAATGAGAACTGCTCTCATCTGCACCTTCCAGAGATTAAAACTAATCTCCCATCGAATTTTTGAATATCTACCCTCATGATAGAAGACATCCTATAACCAAAGCTCTGATACCACTTGTTAGGAATAATATTAGAGCAATAATAATAGCGGAAGCGATAGGATGAGTTAGAGATTCAGAATTCAAGTGAATAACAGAAAACAGAAATAAGAAGACAAGAGATTTAACGTAAAAAACCCAATGCGGGAAAAATCACGGACGACGACAGCACCAGAACAATTTACTATGAGCAGGAAGAATACAACACGATCACAATCACCATAGTGATTTGATCAAAGAGCAGAATTACAACCTCTCTATTGTAATCTCTCACAAAGTACTTCTATCTCTCAGCGTATGTATGAGTATTGGAGTGATTTTAGATCCTAGGTATGTCCCCTTTATATAGGGGCAGGAAGACTAGGATGAGGAAACCCTAGCCACCACGGTATCTTGATCACCAAACCTCATCTTTCCAAAAAAGAAAAAAATCTTCAACCCAAAATATGAAAATAATATAATTTCCATAATATAGAAGATCTCAAACACACAATATGATCTTAGATTCCAAGTAGCCGGTAAAAAAGATTTGGGCCATAAAACCAACAATCTCTACCTTAGACCAAAATCCAACACTGCTCTCTGACTCCGTCATCACACCCCGAAGGGTGACGCCCCTTCCAAGGGGCAATGCCCCGAAGGGCGCTCAAATACTGCGAATACCAACTAAGTCCAAGCAATGCTTGAACTTAGCTCTGGGAGATGACTTATATGAACCTTTCCTTCATATAGCCTGTCACAGTAGATGCCTGCAAGACATAGAGGCTCCTTACCTCAAACCCTTCAGTAGAATCCGACTGCCCTTCGAGACCTTCAGAACTCCACCTTCAGCTGAATATTTGCACCCCTTGGATTCAAGGGTGCCTAAAGAGATGAGGTTATGCTTCAAGTCAGGAACATGACGAACATTTGATTAAGTCCTGACAACACCATCATGAGTCTTGATTTTAATAGTACCGATTCCAGTTACATTAAATTGGGCATTATTGCTCATGTGAACAACAGTTGAGTCAATTGGATCATATGTTGAAAACCAATCCTTGTGAGGACACATATGATAGGTACACCCAGAATCAAGAATCCAATCAGAATCGCTCCCCTTTCAGTAGAGGTAACAAATAGAACGTCACCATCAAAATCAGATTCAGCAAACGAAGCTTCAGCAGGCTCAGGAGAATTGTCTTCTTCTTTCTCCTTCTTCTTTTGCAGTTTCCAACAGTTAGCAACAATATGACCCAATTTACCACAGTAATTGCAGGTCTTACCCGCATGAGAATTTTTAGACTTAGAACGGTTCTTACTCCTAGTACCGTTCCCCTTTTCAGTTGTTGTACCCCTTACTACTAATCCCTCAGCAAAATCAGCATGAATGTCAAGATCAAACTTCTCCTTAGATAACAGGTTTGACTTAACATCCTCAAACGATATAGTATTAGAATTACTATATAGCATAATCCCCTTAAAGTGTTTATAAGAAAGGGGTAATGACACAACAAGCAAAATAGCCTTATCCTCATCCTCAACTTTCACATCCAGACTCTCCAAATCTGCGAGAATAGAGTTAAACTCATTCAAATGCTTTTCGATAGGGGTACCTTCAGCCATACGAAAGGTATACAACCTTTCCTTCAAACGAATCTTGTTGGCGAGACTTCGTCATGTAGAGTTCCTCCAGCCGAATCCAAAGATCCACCGCAGTTGTCTTATCAAGCACCTCTCACAGGACATGTGGTGCCAAGAACAACTGTATGGCTGAAACCGCTTTCAGCTCCAGTTCCTCCCATTCATCCTCCGTTAACGACCCACGTCTCTTCTTCACATCTTTAGCCCACTGTTCTTCTGTCATCTTCTCAGGTTTCACGTGAGGTCCCTTCAGAACCTTCCACAACCCGTACTGAATGAGAACTGCTCAATCTCTGCACCTTCCAGAGATTAAAACTAATCTCCTCATCGAATTTTTGAATATCTACCCTCATGATAGAAGACATCCTATAACCAAAGCTCTGATACCACTTATTAGGAATAATACTAGAGCAACAATAATAGCGGAAGCGATAGATGAGTTAGAGATTCAGAATTCAAGTGAATAACAGAAAACAGAAATAAGAAGACAAGAGATTTAACGTGGAAAACCCAATGCGGGAAAAAACCACGGACGGTGACAGCACCAGAACAATTCACTATGAGCAGGAAGAATACAACACGATCACAATCACCACAGTGATTTGATCTAAGAGCAGAATTATAACCTCTCTATTGTAATCTCTCACAAAGTACTTCTACCTCTCAATGTATGTATGAGTACTGGAGTGATTTTAGATCCTAGGTATGTCCCCTTTATATAGGGGCAGGAAGGCTAGGATGAGGAAACCCTAGCCACCACGATATCTTGATCACCAAACCTCATCTTTTCAAAAAAGAAAAAAATCTTTAACCCAAAATATGAAAATAATATAATTTTCATAATATAGAAGATCTCAAACACACAATATGATCTTAGATTCCAAGTAGCCGGTAAAAGGGATTTGGGCCATAAACCCAACAATCTCTACCTTGGACCAAAATCCAACATTGCTCTTTGACTCCGTCATCGCACCCCGAAGGGTGACGCCCCTTCCAAGGGGCAATGCCCCGAAGGGCGCTCAAATACTGCGAATACCAACTAAGTCCAAGCAATGCTTGAACTTAGCTCTGGGAGATGACTTATATGAACCTTTATTCATATAACCTGTCGTAGTAGATGCCTGCAAGACGTAGAGGCCTCCTTGCCTCAAACCCTTCAGTAGAATCCGACTGCCCTTCAAGACCTTCAGAACTCCACCTTCAACTGAATATTTGCACCCCTTGGATTCAAGGGTGCCCAAAGAGATGAGGTTACGCTTCAAGTTAGGAACATGACGAATATTCGATTAAGTTCTGACAACACCATCATGAGTCTTGATTTTTAACAGTACCGATTCCAGTTACATTACATTGGGCATTATTGCCCATGTGAACAACAATTGAGTCAATTGGATCATATGTTGAAAACCAATCCTTGTGAGGACACATATGATAGGTACACCCAGAATCAAGAATCCAATCAGAATCACTCCCCCTTTCAGTAGAGGTAGCAAACAGAATGTCATCATCAGAATCAGATTCAACAAACGAAGTTTCAGTAGGCTCAGGAGAATTGTCTTCTTCTTTCTCCTTCTTCTTTTGCAGTTTCCAACAGTTAGCAATAATATGACCCAATTTACCACAGTAATTGTAGGTCTTACCAGCATGAGGATTTTTAGACTTAGGACGGTTTTTACTCCTAGTACCGTTCCTCTTTTTAGTTGTTATATCCCTTACTACTAATCCCTCAGCAGAATCAGCATGAATGTCAAGATCAAACTTCTCCTTAGACAACAGGTTTGACTTAACATCCTCAAACGACATAGTATTAAAATTACTGTATAGCATAATCTCCTTAAAGTGTTTATAAGAAGGGGGTAATGACACAACAAGCAAAATATCCTTATCCTCATCATCAACTTTCACATCCAGACTCTCCAAATCTACCAGAATAGAGTTAAACTCATTCAAATGCTTTTGGACAGGGGTACCTTAAGCCATACGAAAGGTATACAACCTTTCCTTCAAACGAATCTTCTTGGCGAGACTCTTCGTCATGTAGAGTTCCTCCAACCGAACCCAAAGATCCACCGCAGTTGTCTTATCAAGCACCTCTTGTAGAACATGTGGTGCCAAGCACAACTGCATGGCTGAAACCGCTTTCAGCTCCAGTTCCTCCCATTCATCCTCCGTCAACGACCCACGTCTCTTCTTCACATCTTCAGCCCACTGTTCTTCTGTCATCTTCTCAGGCTTCACGTGAGGTCCCTTCAGAACCTTCCACAACCCGTACTGAATGAGAACTGCTCTCATCTACACCTTCCAGAGATTAAAACTAATCTCCTCATCGAATTTTTGAATATCTACCCTCATGATAGAAGACATCCTATAACCAAAGCTCTGATACCACTTGTTAGGAATAATATTAGAGCAACAATAATAGCGGAAGCGATAGGATGAGTTAGAGATTCAGAATTCAAGTGAATAACAGAAAAAAGAAATAAGAAGACAAGAAATTTAACGTGGAAAACCCAATGCGGGAAAAACCACGGACGGCGACAGCACCAGAACAATTCACTATGAGCAGGAAGAATGCAACACGATCACAATCACCATAGTGATTTGATCTGAGAGCAGAATTACAACCTCTCTATTGTAATCTCTCACAAAGTACTTCTACCTCTCAATGTATGTTTGAGTACTGGAGTGATTTTAGATTCTAGGTATGTCCCCTTTATATAAGGGCAGGAAGGCTAGGATGAGGAAACCCTAACCACCACGGTATCTTGGTCACCAAACCTCATCTTTCCAAAAACGAAAAAAATCTTCAACCCAAAATATGAAAATAATATAATTTTCATAATGTAGAAGATCTCAAACACACAATATGATCTTAGATTCCAAGTAGCCGGTAAAAGGGATTTGGGCCATAAGCCCAACAAGCCTAAAAGAGCAACATTTGTTTAGTTTAGGTAAATTTAGTTGATTTCGAAAGAATAGACTGAATTTCTGTATAGATTGCAATTTGTCAAAATTAACCAATTAGAGAATGACACATGTTTATCATTTTGATTCAATTCCTTTTCATAACTATGAAAATTCCCAGGTGTTTTTTCCCATATTTGATTTAGAAAAGTTTATTTGCAGTTGTTAATCAAAACTACTTGAATTAGAATTTTGCTTAGCATATCTTGATTTAGAAAAGTTTTTGGAGCCATTGCCAAGGACTAGCGTTGAATATTGGATTTTTCCTGATAGATTTGACTAAGCATTTTGTTTTTCTTTGGAAAAAAACGAAAATAAATATTAAAAAACTAAAAAAAAAGAATTTTTGAGAAAGAACAATGGTAATTTTTCATTTTCCATAATTCAAATATGAATTATTTTGGAGATATTTTAAGCGATTGAGCGCTTTTCTTACTCAATGTGGTTATTGTATTGGTAAATGGGAAAGTTTAGACATTGTTGATAAGGGTGTTAATAGTGAAACCCGAACTCTTTTAGAGTATTGGGATTTTCATGGTAGAAATGTTGATGATGCATGGTATTTACTTGAGTGGTGTAACGCCCCGAAATTTTTGGTACTAATTTTGATTCAAGTGTGAATTCCTGATTAATGTGTATGTATTTTATGTGTTTTATTTTAGATATATATGTGTTTTAAGTTAATATGATTGTGTTTTGAGAATAACTTGTTGAATGAGTATACGACTAAAGATTTGCTTCAAAAAAAAAAAAAAAGGGAAGAAAAGTCAAAAAAGGGGGGCTTGACCCAAAAAAAAAAGAAAAAAAGAAAAGAAAAGGGAGGGGGGATATTTTTTTTTTCATATCACGTGATTTTATCCAAAAAGGGGAGGGGGCTTTGTTTGGTTTTCTTCTTCAACACAAACACACACACCGCATAGAGAGGCAGAGAAGAGAGGAGAGAAGAAGAAGAAGAAAAGGAGAAGAAGAAGGGAAAGAAGAAGAAGAAGGAGGAGAAGAAGTTTGAGGTTTTGGTTTTGAAATCAATTAAGGTGAGTAATTTTTACTTTCTCTAACCCTAAAATTGA
>JAKOGI010002748.1:0-65752 GCA_029747015.1 Carnegiea gigantea
CCAGATGACATTTTTAAACACTCAAGGTACGTCCATTGCCTGTATCATCAAAAAACAGAACATATTTATCAAGTTACAACTCTTAACGAGTTTATCAATAAATAAGTTTATACAGCGATTTGCCATTTAACTTATTATCCCGTCAGTTATCATCTATAGGGCATCAGTCCATTATTTACCCGCGCGGCTTTAGGCCAACTCTTGATCGAATTGGCAGGTGTACACCTATGTATAGATCATATCATTACAAGGGGTTCACATCCGGATAATAATGAGCAATTCAGTTTCATATTACTTTCAATTCATTGTTATTGCGAACTAAATGAATTACAACGGTGGGTACCCATCAGCAGTGTTTCTACGCTCATTTAACAATGCAAGAATGCATGTATTGAGTTTTAGCTCAAATTGTCAAATTGTTTTCATGTTTTTCATTTTAGGTGATGAAGTATCGCATGTTTCTCCATTTAGCAAGCCCTTTTGGAAGTCATCAGATGCTCACAGTGGATGCAATATAGCGTGAATGTTGGGATCGACCTCTGGGTCAAGTAGGGTCTATATTCAATATACTTATGTAGTATGGAGTGTGAGTTAACACATGGTATGATTAAGTCGATTGTATTGAAGTTAAACTATTATCAACTTTGATCTTGGAGTGTTTCAGTCTAATAGATATTGTGATTTGAACATGAGTTGCAAGATTAAAAGGTTTCAGTGAGCTTTGTCCTTATCAGGGCGCCGGTAGCACCTTGTATCATTAGTCTTCTGCTGTAGATTTTCGTAAATCATGTCATTAGCATTTTGGGAGCGTTACAAAAGTGGCTTCTAAAGCTAGTTAAAATATCACCCCAAGATTTCAAATCTTGGCAGTAGCCTATTGAACCAGGCTTATGTCACCCATTTCATGGTAAGTATGTGCACATCATAGCTTTAAAGGAGATGGCTATAGATGAATTTGGAATAAGCATGCATCAAGGTGCTCTGTGGTCACTAGTCCATCAACTATGCTTTTTTGGGAACCTTAATCTTCTAAGGGAGCTCAACCCCCCAGAACTCAGTATCAGTGGGTGTCTCGGCCCATCAAGGGAGCGTCTACATTGTGCATCTTTCTTGCATTCTTTGTTGAATACTATTGAGATGACATAACCTTTACAGAGCTTGAGCTCTATTATTGAAAGTCATCTTCACAACCTATGCCCTAATGAGAGCTAACTTGGCCAGGCCTCTTCCGCAAGAATTTCTCCTGCTCAACTCTTTGTGGTTCCACGTCTCCCTCAAGCATTCATTGTTATTCCTCTAGTGCCTGAGAGGTTTATTCTTAAGGCCCCTTTCTTCTTAATCACTAGGGAAGAACTCTTTTCTTATTTTCGAAGCCCCTATCCTATCTTTCATAGGCAGTCTTTTAAGGATAGCTTTTTTTAACTTTTTTGAAAACCCAAGAAATCATCCACCTTTTTCATCAGAGGGAACATGGCTTTATTGACTTTTAATGTCATCAACTCATTCATTGTATTTGAAGCACTACCTACTTGTTCAAAGGAATGACATGTGCTTGGGAGACATATTTCCTTCTAGGGGAGTTGTGTCTTCTAAAATTAAAGCTTCCTCCATGATGAAATATTCTTTCCTAGAGATTTGAGGGTTGGGATCCTCGTTCTTAGGGACATTATACCATCTCCCTTATCATCGCCTTTGGGTGGAATTTTATTCAACTCCAAGTTCTTCAAAAATAGTGCCAAATGTTTCAGCATATAGTGGAGTTTTCGACTTTCATCGGAAACCTAAAGGAATCCCCACCGTCGTCGAAAAATTTTCTATAAAACAACTCTTAAAAAAGGGGGTTTCACATCTTTAAGTGCCTCTAATGCTTAAGTTAGGGAGAATTTTTGAAGGAAACAAAAGAACAATATAGCTTAAGATAGTCTAATTGACCAACCTTTGAGTTTGGCCATAACTTGCTTATATAGGGGTTTAGAATAGTTCTCTCCGAAGCATCTAACTAGATTCCATATCTTTTTAGATATAGATTACTTTTCTAGTTTTATTGAAACTCAAAGATTTTGACCGTCATCATATCCACTTAGAAGATCTTGGCTAGATTTTTATCCTTTTCACAAGCCATGCACGTAGAAAATATTTTCAACGCTTTGGTGGACTTAGATTTTATTGAGCTTTTGTTTGGGCTTTAACTGCTCAATCCTGGCAGCTTATTTGATCCAATTAGTCTCTTTCTTAGGCTTCTATTGGCCTTTGCCCTCATATCGCTTAGAGCTTTCATCTATCTGAGTTAGGTACTTCATCCATTGTATTATTCTCAAGAATCCTGATTTATATTGTTCTTTTATTTACAATATAATTGTCTTCCAAAAAAGAAGATGGTCACATGATACTTTGCCCTATTTGGGTGGTGAAAAGAAGCCATCGTGTTCCCTTTGCAGCCTCCTACCATGAAATGCAAAGCCAAATTTCAAATTTATCGAGATCCAACAAGAGCTGATGCTTTTTATTATGATTTTTATTTTTTGGATATATAGCAAATGGTGCCAATAAGTTATGCTTTAGTGGGTGACTATCACGTTATTTATATGTGACCAAAATTGTCATTAAGATTTAATTATTAGCAAAATTTTCAAAGTCTCATGCAAAATGGGTGACTACATTTGATTTAACAATGACTTTACAATTAAAATGGGTGATTATTAAAAAGACAAGAGGGTTGAATGCCAAAGAATAACTTGTTAACTAAATTAGTCATAACGGGTTCTCTCTCTCTCTTTGGGTTTGTAACCAGTGACACTAGTAAATCATGATCTAGCATGTGATTACGGCTGTTATATGGAAGTGGCTAAAATAGCTATTTAAGGGTTGACTATTTAATAAGGCTTCCTAAGCCCTATGAATGAGAGTCACTACTAAATTTATTTGTCAATGAATATTATAATTAATAAGTGGTGAATGTTAAAAATTGATAGATTTGAGGTCTAAAGAAAGTAAGTAAACTATCTTACAACATAGGGTAAGAACTCACTAACGAGATATGACTACATTAATAGTGTTCCGTATTATTGAATACTCATAACTACTTGGAAGGAGGATCATGTCTACCATAATCAACATCGTAATATGACTATATTAGTTTTCTCCCCATGACTAGTTAAATTTTTAGCAGGATATCATTGTTTGCTTAAAAACTAGCGTTCCTTATTATGTTGTCAGGTGTTAAATTACATATGTTATGGTTGAGAATATTGAATACAATGAACAAACCATGATTATAAATTTAGCAAAATAACAATCTTATACCGTGTATCTATGTTATGTATACACCCAACAGGCACTTATGGTGTATGGCTTTTGATTTGTACTTTTTACCCCTTTCTAATCACCGATTACAATGACAAATTAGTTTCACTAATATCTATTTTTCTCCTTACGTTTAATCACCTCTCCTCCGGGAACTGCTTTGCTTATCGCCACTAGAGCTATTGCTTTTTATGCACTTTCATGTTTCCTCCGTTACTCTTACTTTTGATCTGTACTTTTTACCCCTTCATAAACGGTTACAACGCCAAATGAGTTCTCTTTTATTCACACCTAGGGCCTGTTCTTTTCGGGTAAATGGGGGTGGGTAAAAGGTTGAAATGAATTGAGGTTGGTTGAGGTGGGTTGAAGTTGGTATTTTTTTTGAGGTGGGTTGAAGTAGGTTGAAGTGGGCTGAAATAGGTTGAAGTGGGTTGAAATTGATATATTTTTTTTGTGGTGGGTTGAAGTGGATTAAAATAATGAGAATGTAATTATATGTGATAATTTATGAATTTATTGTAATTTTTAGTGCATTTTTCGCTGAATGGTAATTTCACAATTTTGTAACTATTTTTCTGGAAGTTGGACGCCAGTACAACTTGTCAATTATTTTTAATGATTTCGGTTATAAAATTTATTAATGACAACTTTTTATATACGTGCCCTTTTTTTCATGGGCAAATTTGAAATACCAACCTAAATCCACTTCAACATATTTCAATCCACTTTCACTATCAACTAAAGTTTAATTTATGAGATTAAAAAAATTCTACCTACTTCAACTGACCTCAACTTACCTTAACTTACTTTACTCTTTTACCCACCCCAAGTTACTTATAAATTTTCACCACTTTCAAATCATACTACTTTGCAAAAATAATTAAATCTCACATGACACTTTACAAACTATTAAATTTATGAAGGGGTGGGTTGAACTTGATTAAAATGGGTTAAAGTAGGTTGAGGTTGGTTGAAGTGGGTTGAAGTGGGTTGAGATTGGTATTCTTTTTTTAGGTGGATTAAAATTGGTTGAAGTAGGTTGAAGTAGGTTGAAGTGGGTTGAGGTTAATAAATCTAAAATGACCTACAAAAAGAACAGGGCTAGTTTCATTGTTTTCGAAAAAAGAAACTAACAGGATCTCCCTTGTCTTCATTGCAATCATCTTCCTATTGTTGCGACCGAAAACCCCTCATATTTGCTCAATTCATCTCATGCTTCATCATTGTTTGTAGTGTTCCTTGGATTTTTTTTCTTTTTTTCGAATTTCTTGTCAACCTATTCAAGATCAAAATTAGTTATCTTACTTGTGATAAAAGAAAATAACTATCTTAATAATATTCTTTTTTTATCAAAAGAATATACATTAGTGCAATACCTAAGGATCAATTTTCAATTATGCATTCTTATATGATCTATTTATTGAGTTCATCACTTTTTTAATTATAAACAAGCCTTTTGAACCTATGCAATGCACGACTATGTTTTTATATGTTACTTTTTATTAAATGAAAGGAATTACAACACTAATATAATTAAAATATATTATGCTACTATATTTAAAAGTGTGTTATAATAAATGTATTTATTACATTTTCTACAACATTGTTTTATCATTAAAAAGAGAAGAAAATATTCATTATGGGCTTTCTAAAGTATTATTAGGAATATTACTATTTATTATTATATTATGAATTTTGTTTCTTACAACGAATAATCTTATCCCCTACCACTTAATACTAGTAACTCTGTCATTTAATCACATGAATGGTCACAACAAACCGTAAAAGTATAGTATAATTATTGGTATTGATTTATAGTTTACTTAAATGGGTGGTTACCGGAAAACAAAATTACCAATTACATTGTCACATATTATAATATAGAAAAAGAATGACACATGGTGTAAAATCTTAAGGGTTTGTATTGTTTTAATTTTATATATACATATGGTCGTGACACCTCTCTTTGGTTCAAAATTACACTGATGTACCTGAAGTTTTGTGTTAACTATTTTAAGGGCTCAAATACCTAATTTTGGAGTACCATAAATTATGTGAAACATAATTACCCTTTCAACTTAAAAAATAATGCATAAACCTTAATACAATTAAAAGATATGATGAATTTTAGAAACTAACAAAAATTAATAAAAAAATTAATAAAACATTTTCAAAAAAATTATTCAAATTAAAGCAGTATCATCTCAATCCTTATCTCCATCTCCATCCCCATCCTTATCCTCTAAGTCTCTCTTCTCATCTGCATCTTTAGTTTTTGGAAAAGTTTTGATTAATTATATTTATTTTTTATTGATTTTTAGCACATGTCAAAATTCAATTAAGTTTTTTACATTGTTTTGTTTTCCAATTAAGAGGATAATTATGCCTTTTCAAGTGAAAAAGACTTATAAATCAGTTTCCATGCAATTTAAGATACTCATAACTGGTTTTCAAAACTAAAGATCCTTAAAATAGTTTATACAAAACTTGGGGTGCCACTATACCTTTTTAGCTCTTTCGTCTCTGTAATGTGTCGGTAAATTATTTTTTCCTATTTAACTGTGGTTTATTAAAATTTTGATATCTCTAAACTACCATTTAGATGTTTGGCTTTGACATGATATCAATTAATGGATTTGACAATTTAAATAAATTATCTCCTTTGAATCATCTACTACTTTGTCGTAAAATTTTCCATGACCTCACCAAACTATAAGTCCTTTCCTCTCTTTTAAAGATTATATAATTGTTAAACCTATTGTTAAATTTAATAGCGTCAGTCACTTAATTTTTCACTAATTTTCCTAATTTTTTACTCTTTTTGGGTGAAAAATAACTTAGTTTCATAGGAAAAAAACTGGGTGACACATTAATTTTAATTTTTGAAATATAAGCAACTTTATTAGGTCATTTTTAGTCTCATTGAAAGATGCTTTTTATCAAAATAAAGTTTTAATGATATGGTGATATTATGATGGTTTTCCACACAAAAGGACTTTATAAATTTTTTATGAACTTTACTTAAATCAATTTATGATAATATTCATAGCATGTTATAAACATATCATGGTTATGCACGCATTGTGTGTAATTCAAAACTAGTCAAATATATAGAGGTCTTGTTATACAGATAACAATTGACCATTTCAAAGAATGAAAACTCTGGTTCTTATTATAATGGGTTGGAGATAGAAAACTAGTTTTCTTCTTATGGCGAAGAAAGCTAAGCGAGCTCGAAAACATTCTCCTTGTTCGCCTATTACCTGTGATCATGGTACTAGTGGTGGCAAGAATTTAAGTTAGGAAATTGATTCAGCGACAACATCTAGTCTACCTCCCAATTTTGAGGGAATTTCGACTAAAGAGAATGCAAGGGAGCTGTTGGGCTCTGAAGAGGAGGTGCGAGCAAGTTTTTCTCAATGGATTGCTGCATTGCGACATTGTTATCAATCAAGCTCATGGGCTGCAGATTCAAACTTTTGACATTAATTTTGGAGTTCTTTAATTGCTTGCATTGTTCTGGGTGCTAATCGTCCAATCCAGGTAATGGAAGGTTTTTTTCGGTAGATATGGGGCAATAAGGATTATAAATGAGCAATTGCTAAATCTAATGGGGTTTTCTTCATGCGTTTTCACTTGATGCTAGAATGAGATGAAATTTTGAAGCAGAATTTTGTGTATTTTGATTTGTTTTTAAAAAATCTCTTATCATGCCAGCATAGACTTTAGGGCAGGAAGTAAACACGGATGAGCTAGCGAAGATACCTCTATGGATGAGCTTTCCGGAATTGAATTTTAGGTATTGGAGCAAGGACAGTCTAAGCAAATTGGGGAGTTTAATAGGGAGACCATTAGCAACTAACAAGGGAACACAAAATAAGACTCATGCCAAGTTTGCTAAGTTACGCATTGCAATGGATTTGAATAAGCCTTTCCCTGATGAGGTTACCTTCATAAATGAATTTGTCATTCTTGCGATAAAAAAGTGAATTATGTTTGGAGACTCTTATGATGCAGCCATTGTTCAATGTTTGGGCATTTGATTGATGATTGTAGGAAAAAGCAGCAAAGAGAATGGTAAAAGAAGGAAGTGCAACCAAAGCACAACCAAAATTAGGAGGTGGTGCTATCTCACAATGTGCAAGAGGATCAGATACAGGAGCAGACTGTGGAAGTAGACTGAGCGGCAACAACCTGAGGTAACTGTGGAGCATGCTGGAACTACTGTTCTTACCAATGGGCAGCAACATCATACCCCACTTACAGATCTTGTATTACAAAATAGTTTTGCCAGTTCCTCTAAGGAGAATGATATATTTGTTTTGGAATATAACGGGCTTTAATGGCCCTAATAAATAGGAAGTTATTAAGGCTCTCTTAAAGAAAAATAAATTTATGGTGTTAGGATTGCTTGAAACAAAAGTTACAATCAGAAAATTGAGCAAATCAGTGCTGGACTTGGCTATTGGTCTATAGTTACTAATGCTACGCCATTGTGCAAAAATATAATTTGGGTTTGTTGGAACTCTCTAAGATACCATATTGATGTTATAAAGGTTCATGCACAATTTATTCATGTTGCTTAGACTAAAGGGACTGAGGATAAGGTTTATGTTACTTCAGTTTATGGGGCTAATGAGGAGGTGGAAAGAAGGGTACTATGGCAATCTCTTGAAAGGTTCAGTTTATGTATATATGATCTTTAGGCTATTAGAGGACACTTTAATAGTATTCAAAGAGGATTCAAAAGAATTAGAGGTGACCAAGTCAACTATGGTGAAATGGAGAATTTTATAACCATTGTGGATAATTGCCAGTTGGAAGCTAATTACTTGGGTTTTGTTTTTACATGGAGCAACAAGCAAGGGAAACTAAGTTGTTCTCAAATTGGACAAAATTCTTTTAAATGAGGAAGCTGTGTAATGTGGAGCAAACCATGAAGCCTAACCTCCTAATCAATATCAAGGCTTGGATTCAACATGGGCCCTTAGTCACCTATAAGGGTGGTACCCAAGTACTTGGCTCTCCTAAGTCCTTATTGGTTTGAGAGCCTTGAGGAACACAGAGTAAGCTTAAGAAAAATGTCATGGCACTTAATAGCCTAAATAAGGAGCCTAACTATTTTACCTCCAAGTCACCGTATTTTATTTACTTCTTTGTTCTAGGCAGAACAGATGGCCCGGCTTCTAGCTCTTTTTTTCCTCAGTAAGTGGGTCCATTTTGGATGAATTTTACATGTATGGATAGCCTCGGATATATAGTTTCTAACAAGCTTAAGAGAATCATCAAATTCTAAGAATTGAACAAGTTATAGGGTTTTAACCAAGCCATGGTCCATGCTAAGTCTGAAGGTGCACATTTTAATCAAGGATTTATTTGGGTCATCAAATGAGAGAATTAAGGGTCCACACTTGGTAGGTAGCTGATAGATTCTTCTAGAAGGCTCCCATAAAATTCCTTCCTTTAGTCTCCTCCACTTGGATAGGTGAATGACATCACCAATGAGAAGGAATGTGCTGCCAAATTCTAGCACACCATTATCCCCTAGTGCTCCCCACTTTAATTGTACAATTAGCTTGAATTTTATTGGACAAAATCCTTGTAATGTTATTAGCTAGTAGTAAACTTGGGGGAGGGGTTATCTTTCTATTTAATTCCTCATCTCTTGTATTACATTGAGCTTTGATGATTATGAATGAATGAAAAGGCTCGAAGCCATTTTCTCTCTCAAAAATCTCTTAATCTTTCTCTCTTTTAGAATGGAGATTTAGAGTCATTACTTTATATTAATCCTTGGTGCTTAGGCTTTATAGGATTAATTAGTGGTTTGCTTATCATGGTGTTCTTTCAAGAATCAAAAGAGTTTCCTTTCGATTTGAGAATTTTCCTCCATTTAAGTTGTTCTGGAGGTGTTCATCTTATTAGGCCTTCACTTAGATGATTAAGCCTTTATTTACCCAAATGGTATTCTAAATCCACTTCAGTTGGTATCAGAGCATAAGGATCCTCTAATGGTAAGCATCAAATCCTCACACTTTGTGATTGGAATTTGTTGTTAAGTTGTCTCTTTTGATATTTTGGGATTTAAATACTCTCTACTCCACCTTCTTCTCTTATTCTCCTCAAAGAGCCCAAGCACTCTTCCATGCTTCCTTTTTAATCCAAAACCCTAAAAACCCACATTTGATTTCTCCATAAAACTCCTCTTTTAGTCCACAAAGAACCTCAAAATATCCTAAACACAATTTCCAATCAAAACACAACCCAAAAACTCCACAAAAAAGTCGAAACACTCACCCATGCCAAACTAGAAATTCGGTACAGCCATGGCACTCTTGCCCCGAAAAAAAATGTTTTCCCAGTGATCTGGCTCACGACCACCCAGAGCCACAAAGCACGACCGTGCCGACCCATTTTGGCCCGTGCTTTCTCTGGTATGACTGCACCACATTTTCTCAAACACTTAATCTTCTTGCTTCTCTTGTCTACCTTCAACCATATCCAATGATGCAGAACCTTATCAACTTAAAGGCATCTCTCTAGAGTTAGCCCATGAAATGAGGAGAGATAAGACCATAATTGACCTTCAAAAACAAGTGAGAAAACTCACCATGGAGCTAGAGCGAGTTAAGGGATATGAACGATGAGTTTCCCGACCTAGGGAGCTTAATGTCAACCCCATTGACATTGCCTACTCATCTTCTCATGAGGACCATGAGGATAGAGGTATTAGAGAAAGAGGTCTCCCTCGAGATGATCTTAGTGACCTCAAGGTCGAGGCACCAGAGTTTGATGACAACCTCAAACCGGAAAACTACATTGATTGGGTCCAAGCCATTGAGAGGATCATTAAACTCAAGGCATACAATGATGAAAAGGCCTTCAAGTTGGTTATTATCAAGTTAAAGGGGTATGCCTCCCTATGATATAAGACCTTGAAGAAGAATAGAGTAAGGAAAACTAATTCTAAGATCAAGACTTGGTCCAAGCTCAAGAAATACATGGAGAAGAGGCTCTTACCTCCCTCATACAAGCAAGAGCTCTATCTCAAGATTACCACCCTTAGCCAAGAAAATCTCTAGGTGGAGCAGTACATTCGAGAATTTGAGTAACTGCATATGAGAGTTGGCTTGAATGAAGACAATGAGCTTACTATTGCTAAGTTCATCAAAGGACTTTCTCCTTACATAGCTCACAAGGTGGAACTTCTGCCCTACTTGCCCTTTAATGATGTTTGCCACCTAGCCATCAAGATTGAGAAACAACTCAAGGGTCGAAAGCCCTTCGCAACTCCTTCCCCTCATCGACCCTAAAGCACACCTAAGAGTTTCCCTTCCTACAACTAGGGTGGCACTACCCCTACACCCATTAAGGCCATTGATAAGGATAAAGGGATTGCTAGTGAACCTCCTAGGAGGTTGGAGGGAAAGAAGTGCTTCAAATGCCATAGTTATGGACATTTCCAAGCAAATTGCCCCAATTGAAGAAGCCTCTCTCTTGGAGAGGTGGAAGAGGTCCAAGCTTTAGAGGAAGGAACTAGTGAAGAAGAGTTTAAAGAGGAAGATCACACTATAAGCACTCCAAATGTTGGAGAGTTAATGGTGATCTAAAGAGCCCTCCATGCCAAAGAGGTTCCCCTTGAACCTAGTCAAAGGGAGCAAATCTTCCACACTCGATGTACCATTGGAGGCAAAGTGTGTGAGCTTATTATCAACAAAGGTAGTTGCACCAATGTGGCTTCTATGACTCTGATTGACAAGCTACAAGTCCCCACCAAGGTGTATCCCACTCCTTACATACTTCATTGGCTCAAGCAAGGAAGCGAGGTAACCATTTCTAAATAAGCTCTTATCTATTTTTCGGTTGGTCTTTATTATGGTGAGGTCCTTTGTGATGTTCTTTCTATAGATGCTTGTCATATATTGCTTGGTTAACCTTGGTTATTTGATAATCATGTGATGCATGATGGGCATTCCAACACCTATGCCCTTAAGTTTGAGGGACTTAACCCCACTTTGACTCCCCTGACCACCACCCAAACCCCTCAAAATTAAACTGAGGAAGGAAAGTGAGAAAAGCCTCTACATGAGTGAGATACGGATGGAGATAGCCATTAGTAAGAGCAAGCCTTTATTTTCCTTACTTATGGTTAAATCAAACACACGTAAGGAAGTGAAGATCCTTGAAGTCAAATGTGATGCTAGTGGAGTTAGGATTGGTGTAGTTCTCACTCAAGCCAAGCACCCTCTTACCTACTTTAGTGAGAAGTTGAATGGTTCAAGACTCAACTACTGCACTTATGATAAAGAGTTCTATGCCATTGTTAGGGCTTTGGAGTATTTGAATCATTACCTCAAGCCTAAGCCTTTTGTAATCCATTCGGATCACAAGGCTTTGTCCTTCATCAATGGTCAAAACAAGTTGAATATAAGACATGCTAAGTGGGTTGAATTCCTTCAATCCTTCACTTTCTCCTGCAAGCATAAGAGTGGGAAAGAGAATGTGGTTATCGGTACATTGTTGCAGAGGTATGCTCTTCTATCGGTCCTAGAGGCCAAGGTTCTTGGCTTCCATTCCATCAAGACCTTATATATAGAAGATGAAGACTTCAAGTTGGTGGTTGAAGATCCCTCTACCTATGCCACTTATACCTTGTAAGAAGGTTTTCTCTTTAAGGGAAATAAGTTATGTATCCTCAAGAGTCCTCTAAGGGACTTGATTGTGAAGAAGGCTCATGGAGGAGCCTTACCTAGGCATTTTGGCATCAACAAGACTCTTGAGATCCACAATGAGCACTTCTATTGGCCCAAGATGGGTGAGGATGTCCACAAGTTAATCTCAGGGTGTGCCATTTATCATATGGCCGAGAGTCACTTCTACCAAGGCCTTTACACCCCTCTTCCGGTTCCTTTAAGGCCTTGGGATGACCTTAGTATGGACTTTATAGTGGCTCTTCCATGAACCCCTCGAGGGAAGGATGCCATTATGGTAGTTGGTGATTGGTTCTCTAAGATGGCACATTTCATTGCTTGCCACAAGTGTGATGATGCTACATATATTGTAGATCTCTTCTTCCACGAAATTATAAGGCTTCATGGGATCCTAAGGACTATTGTATTGGATAGAGATACCAAGTTCTCACCACAATTTTGGAGAAGTCTATGGAGGCTAATGGGGACTAAATCATCTTTTAGTACCACTTGCCACCCCAAAACTGATGGGTAAACGAAATTGACCAACCATACACTCACTACCTTGTTGAGAGGTATGGTGAGTACGAGCTTAAGAGATTAGGACACCAAGCTTCCTAATGCAGAATTTGCTTATAACCGGACCCCTTCCTATACTACTTCTCATTCACCCTTTGAGGTATGCTATGGCCTCAACCCTCTCACTCGTCTTGATCTCATCCTCATTCCTCAAGAGTCTAAAGTGAGATTTGAAGCTGAGGAAAGGGCTAAAGCTATGAAGAAACTACATGAGCAACCGAGAGCTCAAATTGAAAAGGTAAATGAGCAATAGAAGGCGAAGACCAACAAGAACCGAGCTCATCTCGAGTTTAAACCGAGAGATCTTGTATGGTTACATTTGAGGAAGGAGAAGTTCCCTGCAAGGAGGAAAAGCAAGCTCATAGCATGGGGAGATGGCCATGCAAGATCGTGCAAAGAGTGGAAGACAATGCCTATGAGGTAGAGCTTCCGAGTGACATGAACATCTCCACCAATTAATGTTGCAGACCTCACTCCCTACATTAAGGATGAAGATGAGGACATTGGAGATTTAAGCATAAATCCTCTTTAAGGAGGGGAGGTTGATGTAGAACAGACCATGAAGCCTAACCTCCTAATCAATATCAAGGTTTAGATTCAACTTAGGCGCTTAGTCACCTATGAGGGTGGTACCCAAGTACTTAGCTCTCTTAAGTATTTATTGGTTTGAGAGCCTTGAGGGACCCAACATAAGCTTAGGAAAGATGGCATAGCACTTAGTAACCTAAATAAGGAGCCAAGCTATTTTACCTCCAAGTCACCTTATTTTAATTTACTTCTTTATTTTGGGCAGAATAGATGGCCCAAATTCTAGCTCATTTTTGGCTGGCTAAATGGGGTCCGTTTTTGGATGCAATTTAATGGATGGATAGCCCCGAATGTCTATTTTCCAAAAATCCCAAGAGCATCATAAATTCTAAGAATCGATCATGTTATGGGGTTTTAACCGAGCCACGGTCCATACAGGGTCTAAATGTGCACATTTTTAATCAAGGATTTACTTGGTAGGTAGCTGATAAACTCCTCTAGAAGGCTCCCAGAAAAATTCTTACCTTAATCTCCTCTATTTATATAAGTGAATGACATCACCAATGAGAAGGAATGTGTAGCCAAATTCCACCACACCATTATCCCCTAGTGGTCCCCCTTTAATTGTATAATTAGCTTGAATTTCATTAGATAAAATTCTTGTAATGTTATTGGCCAGTACTAAGCTTGGGGAAGGGGCTATTTTGCGATTAATTCCTCATCTCTTGTATTACATTGAGCTTTGATGATTATGAATGAATGAAAAGGTTAGAAGCCATTTTCTCTCTCAAAAATCTCTTAATCTTTGTCTCTTTTATAGTGGTGATTTAAAGTCATCCCTTTATATTAATCCTTGGTGCTTAGGCTTTAGGGGATTAATTGGTGGGTTGCTTATCTTGGTGTTCATTCAAGAATCAAAAGAGTTTCCTTTTGATTTGGAATTTGTCCTCTATTTGGGTTGTTCTAGAGGTGTTCACCTTATTGGATCTTCACTTGGATGATTTAGCCTTTATGTGGCCAAATGGTATTCTAAATTCGCTTCACTGTGTCACTCTTTGCCAGGGCATACTATGAGGCTTTACCAAAGGACATATCTAATCATTGTTCTTTATTATTGTATCTGCACATTGCACAAGTTAAGGAAAAGCATCAGCTCCGGTTCTTTAATATACTTCTCTTCTGCAAAGCTGGTAAAGGTAGTCTGACAATTCTTTTGGTAGCTTTTTTTCACTTTACTACTTGCATAAGTCTGGAAGATAACCCTGCTAAAACTGAGATGATCATTGTCAGGGTTGAGGAGGGCATGAAGCAGAAACTACTACAAATTACTGGATTTCAGCAAGGGATCGTTCCCTTTGGATATTTAGTGGTCCCTGTAAAACCTTAAAGACTGACCCCAAATTAGTGTTATTTATAAGATAGTATCTCGCATTAGAGCCTAGCCTGTAAACATGTTAACTTATACAGATATATACAACTTGTCAACTCAGTGCTCATAAGCATTATGACTTACTGGGCAGAAATATTCATACTACCTAGGGGTGTCCTAAATAGAGTTTATTAGTTATGTAGGGCTTTTTTTATGGAAAACTAAGATAGAATTAAGGAGGCCTATCCTTGTTGCTTAGGAAATAATGTGTTTACCAAGGAAACAAGGTGGGGTAGGGATCAAAGACATTATCACTTAGAATAGAGCCATGGGAGCAAAATTTTTATAGCTGATTGCTTCAAAGGCTGACTTCCTCTAGATAAAATGGGTACATCATTATTACCCCAAGGACATAACAATTTGGCAATGCTAAGCCACAATAAAATGCAGGTGGTAAGAGAGATTGCTCAGTTAACTCTTAATATGACCATGGTAAGTTCTTATAGTACTAGAGTCAGATATAGAATGCTGGGATTGAGGGCAAATAAGCTAAACTGGTAAACTATTGTATGGAATCCTTTGAAAATCCATAAATGTTCCCTTATCTTATGGCTTCAGTTCCATAAGATATTGCTCATATATGAAAGAATGCTAGGCATGGGTATTGACTGCACCCAAAAATATAGCTTGTGCCAAACTGATTTTGCAAGCCATGAAGACTATTTTTTAATTGTCAGTACAAAATGGTTCTGTGTGACACTTTATTTACAGACTTACTACATATGAAGTATTAGAAGCCAAAGACAATAGACTGGTGCGAATGGTTGGTACAGTCGAAAGGTAGTAAGAAATGGAGAGATAAGATCTACCTAATGATTGTTATAATTATATATAGTGCTTGGATTGAGAGGAATAGGATGAAATATTAAAATGTATATAGAGATTTAGTTGAAGTATAACAAGAATATGGTAGAATGTGTTTAAGTAGACTAATGGGGTTGTAAACTACAGTAATTAACTAAATGTATGACTTAGGTATGCCTGGGTCATTAAACTAATGTATATATTTTTTTGGTGATGAGTAATATATATTTACCTTTTACCAAAAAACAAAACAATTGACCATTAAATTTAATAAAGGATGACTATTAACATCACAATCATTGACTAATTATCTTAATACAATGGGTGACTATAATAATGGAAAGTTATAATAATGATTGTAGGAGGGTGATAAATATTAACACCTTGTACAAACTTAAACGAGTGCCTATCAGTGACAATAATGCCTCTATAAAACTTGATATGTCCATGTTTCGTCACGAACTTGATATGTTCTATGCATCATCTCTTATCCCTTCTTTGGCTTTTTTCAGTTTTCTTTGCATCTGTCCTCTTGATTCTTCAATCTATGGCCCGAATATCTTCAGTTGCAACTAATTGTTAGGCTTTGTTCATGATCGATTTTGACTGTCCCTGTTTCATGCTTTCTCTGTATCCAATAGCCTTCTTTGAATGCTTAGTGGTCTTCGACTCCTCTCATTCATGTTACCCAAAATTATTTGAAGATATTGCCTACCAAGATTAACTTGATCCTTTTCATGGGCATTCAATCTCTGTTTAAACTTTGTTCTCCAAGCCAAGTTCCTTTGGCTATCTTAGGTCCTGTCTATTATCCCCAATTTACAGTTGTTCAAGACATTTATTGAGATATTTGACTACCTAAGACCTTTTAGATAGACTTTTATGGCACGTGCTTCTTGCCTTGCCAATCTTCCAGCACCTCCTTTAGTTACTTCCTAGATTTTAGATAGTCCCATTCATGAAAGTTAGATAGACGACTTGTCAAAGCAGGGGTTGGACCACTATCCAACATTGAGGACTTTGTTGTTTATTTGGGCTCTATTTATGATTACTCTAGGTAGAAGCTGCAAATGGGTTCTTCTTCATTGTAGCTATGGGTTCCTGCCTTCAAGTCTAGTGTTCCTATTTGTCTATGTTACTTTCCTTTGTTCTATTTCCCTTTTTGATTTTTAGGCATGGTTCCCTCTTCAACTTTCTTTCATCTTTACTTTTTCCTTCTTAATAGTCCTTATTTGGTGGAAGTATGTTTGTGTTGAGATTAGGGTTGGAATGTTATGGGGTACTCATATGAAGCGATTATGTAGAATTATGTCTACTTTAACTTCGTCCAGCTGGGCTAGACTATCTAGTTAACTTCCTCCGGTGATTTTGTGTTGTCATTCATGCTTGGCTAATTCTGATAATGCTTATGCACCATTTGATAGAGTGCTTTCTCTGAGCATATTCATCTAATTTCTTCTGCTAGCACTGCTAAAACATGTTACTTCTGTTAAATAAGGCCTTGTAATTGTCGTTGGCTCTTTTATTTAAAAGGATTAGATCACAAATGTGTATATGTTGTTATGTTTGTGCTATAGTAGTTCTTATTCATGTCCTGTTGTAGTGTGTTTTATAAGTCCTGAAATTCATAATCACCATCATCAATTGACAACAACCGTTACCCATTCATCCATAGCATCACCATCTATCCTCTTACTAATTTGGGCATTAAACACAAGCAATTATAAGGGGGTTACAAGATCATAATTGGAGATTACTTGAGGGGCAAGGACTTAGATTCGAAAATAATGAGTAGAAAGCACGAGACGGAGAGTAGTTTTAGTTTTTTTTATTTCTATTTTTCTACTTGTTCTTCTATTTTATCATTCTAGAGTCATTTTTATTCATTGAACATTAGTGTATTTGACTTCAGTTTTTCTCTAATTCAAATGAGAACTTTAGTTTTGGTGCTAAATTTATGAGTCCTTTAGTTTGATTTTACATTTGCTAGCGAGTTCTGGGGCAAATTCAAGACTTTGTTTCACTCTCCTGTTCTGCTTTGTGAAAATTGGGTCTAAATTATGGCTTTTACATTTTGCAATCATCTTAATCTCATATTCAGTTTTGGTGTTGATGATGGTTCTGGGGTTATTGATTCTCTACTGATTTGCATTCTGATTATGGGTATCATCACATTCTTCTTATTCCCGTTCCGATCGATCTGCTATCCCAATTCAATTGTCATCCCTGGGTTGCTTTGTTTTAGTTTAGGTAGTCTCTTTTACTCTACTTTCTTGCTCGGTTTCGAGTTTCAAAATTTGTGATATTGCTGTCAGAATTGAGGAGTGTTTGTTTCAGAATTTGTGGTGTTGAGTTAAAATTACCACAAGTGCACAGTGCTAATGTAGTTAGCAATGGCAAGTACAGGTCGTGTCTATAGAGAACTTGCTTTCAACTACCACAACTAATTAATCTACTCAATCTAGCCAAATCAGATTTGGGGATTCAACTAACAACTAAGAAAAGCAGTAACAAGTGAGAATGAGATTAAGAAATCAAAGAATTAAGAAACAAAGAATTAAGCAATTAGGTCAGAATTAATAGCACAACTATGATATTGAATCAATTATTAACTCCATCAAACTTGTCCAAGGTTGCAACATGAATGGATTGATTGCCAATTTACTCTATCTTCTCCCTCTTTTAAGGGTCGAAGACTAATCCTACAACTGTAGTCGCATATTTTCATGGGACTACAAGATCTATAATCTCGAATCCCAAATAGAACTTTAATTATTTTCATGTCGAAATCTTAACTGTCTACTAGGTCACTCTAGAAAAAGGTTTCATCTTTCAACGTTCCCCTAAATCCTACTAGCAAAGGCTGAAATGCTCTTTCAAGCAATTTATCAAAAATGTGGCGAGCAAAGTAGAAATCATAAACAGATACATGGGGCAAGTCAAAGTTTGGGGTTAAATCATGATTCAACTAACATAATTGGCGTTAATCCTAACCTAAGTTGGGAGACTAGCCACAAATCATATTAAGAACAATCAAATCAATCACTACAATAGCAAACATAATTTTTACAAAAACCCTAGAAAACAATGCTAAGAGATAGAGAGAACTAAGAAGCAAACTTGAATTAATTGCAGCGGAAGTACTAAGAAAATCTTCAATGATGATAAATTCAATCAATAAGGTACTATAAAAGTCTTCTAACAAACCCTAAAATTCGCCCTCCAAAAGTCCTCTCAAAGAAAAGACAGGATCTCCCCTCAAAACAGCCCGAAAACATACTTAATATCGCGTAGTCTAGGGAGGTGCACTGTCATGCGTTAATACACGGGCACCCCATGCGCCCCATACATGGCTATGCTTTTAAGCATGGTTAGTCGTGCGCAGCTTTGGGATGGAAGGGATTCACTGCAGGATTTCTGCAGAGTCGTGCCTTAGTGTACGACCAACTGTGCACTTTCTTGGACCCTTCAACCTCACCTTTTAGCTTCTCGAAATGTCATTGAACCTCTTCCTTTCCTTGGAACTCACCCCCACAGCTTTCCTTCCTATCAAAACTAGAGGATTCCTCACTTTCTTGGCAAAAACTCATGAAAATAAGGGAAACCACTTTATAAGCACAATATAAACCAAAGGAAGCTAATTTAACCCTTTTCATTAAGATCGAACATAGAAAGAATCAGAAAAAAGGAGTCAAATAAGGGGTTAAATAAGGTCAAAATAAAGGTTTATCATGTGGTTATAAGTGAGTTTTATTTTTGTATGCAAATTGAGAACCTATGGAGTCTTCTTTAGGTGTAAAAATTCTAGTAAGTTTAGGCAAACATTCACTTATGTCAATTTTCTTTTCCTACAGCTGTTAGTTTTGAACTAATAATTGACTTTAGTTAGCTTACTTAAAAGATGCTAATTTAGGTCATTAGTGATCTAGTTTCCTCAAGTGCTATAACAAAGGTTATACACTTGCGGTTAACTTCTAATAAAAGTCAAAACAGGGGTACTCTACTAACCCTAAGTCATACATATGCACAACCTTTTGAATTCTATACATCGGGAAAGTGTTCCCCCTTCTGGTCGATTATTTACCTTAAAAAAACTAATTCTTGGCTAACTAGTCTATGAAAGGTTAGACAGAGTAATTAGTCATAGGGATTGGCTAAATTTATACACTAACTGTTCAATCGTTCATAGCCCTTTCTTTGTTATGATCATAGTTATATCTTTCTTAACATAGATAATTCTAGTCAATATTACGAATTTCATTTCTAGAATCACTAGTTTATTTACAATGAAGTGCATAAGATTATCAAATGTCATTCGTATACACATTTTTGAGGTTCCCCAATGTTTAAAGTGGTGTGTAAACTTAAGGAAGTCAAACACCACCTTAAAAGTTGGAACAATAAATCATGTGGTAATTTTTTTAATAAAGCAAAAAAGAATGCCTCACAACTAAATAAAGCGGAAGAGAAACTTATCTCTAATCCTCTGAACTCTCACCTTAACAATTAACATGCCTGCCTTATTAGACAACGTGAGCGTTTGCTCGTATTTAATCAAAAATATTGGGGAAAATTTTACGAAGAGGAATGGTTAACGAAAAGTTATACAAATTCAAAATTCTTTTATTAAGTTATTAAGACTCAGAAACGTAAGAGTTCTACACTAGCAATTAAGGATGAATCAGGTGTTTGATTGGATGGAAATCCCTTATAAAAAGAATATTTATTTCTAACTTCGATTCTCGTTTCACATTTCAAAGGGGGAGGTCGCGACAATTTGTAACCACTAATATGCCTAGGTTGGTTACCGTTGAAGGAAATAACTTGCTCAGTTCCCTTGTTGCTCCTCAAGAAATAAAAGATGTAATATTTCAAATGGATGCTTCCAACGCACAAGGTTCTGATAGGTTTAGTGCAGATTTTTTTTCTAGAAACATTGGTCCACCATTGGCAATGATATCATAAGTTGCATTTTGAATTTTTTTCAGGAAGGGAAATTATTAAAGGAAGTTAACCACACCCTTAGGGGTCTCATTGCAAAAGTTGATATTCCTACAACATTGAGTCAATCCTTGTGAATAGAATGAGCCTTATTTTAGAGCATATTATTCGCGCCGTATAAAGTGCATTCGTTCCAAAAAGAGCGATTCATAATAATGTACTTGTGGCACATGAAATTATGATAAATTTAATAATATCAAAGGTAAGTAAGCTTATATAGCTCTCAAACTGGATATGAAAAAAGTCTATGATAGACTTGAATGTGATTTTATTTTCTCTTGTCCAAAAGACATGAGGTTTCATGATAGATGGATTAGTTGGATACATGAATGTATTACTACGATCACTTACTCTGTTATTATAAATCATGAGGTATGTGGGTTTATTCAACCCGCTAGAAGGATTTGTCAAGGTGATTCACTTTCTCCTTATTTGTTTATCTTTTGCATAGATGTCCTTGCTTAAAAATTGCATGCTAAAGCAATTCCAAATAAATTTGGGGTTAGGATTAAAATATGTCCTGTCGTAGACACAATTCCTTGCCTCCTATTTGTTGGCGATAGCTTATTATTTTATAAGTCCAACTTTGAAACTTTTTCGTCAGCTTAACAACCTACTTTCTAACTTTTATTGTCAATATAAGCAATGTACTAATTTTCAGAAATCGATGCTTGTTTTCTTTAAAATGCTAGTGCTATGGACAAGCCAATAGCTGTTGCACTCTTCAATGTTCCTCATCAAGATTCTTTAAATAAGTACCTTGGGTACTCCTCTTCCAAGGGAGGGCCTCTTCTAATATGTTTTTGGATCTTGTTCATAAAGCAAATAGTAAGTTACAAATTTGAAAGGTAGCTTCGTCTCCAAAGCTGACCAAACAGTTCATATTCAGTTTAATCTTGAGTCCCATCCAAGTCATACAATGCAATGCTTTAAGTTACCTAAATCTATGTCCAATAATTTAGATAAAATTAATTGAGACTTCTTTTGAAAGAATTCACATTCTGATAAAGGTCTTCCTATGTTGCCTTGGGATAAAGTCTGTTGTCCAAAAAAATAGGCGGACTTAGACTTCAAAAAATAAAAGTAGTCAATAAAGCTTTCCTGTGCAAGCTTTCTTGGAAATATCTTACTGAACCTATCAATTTTTGGGTCAAAATCACGTATGTGAAGTATCCTATGACTTGAGACATTTTCTCTAGTACTTGTAAATCAAATGATTCTTGGGTTTGTAAGTGTCTGCTTTAGAATAGATAACCTTTTTGTAAGGGGATTTGTTAGGAGGTTGCGAATGGTCAGTCTATTAAATTTTAGTCTAATAATTGGTGTGGATAAGAAAGTGATAAACCTCTATTTTAACCTAATTTTAGCCCCTACTTGATCCCCATTTCCGTTATTTTCATACTTGACCTTGGGGAGAAAAGGGGTCAAAATAACCTCCTTTGGCCTGATTTTTGCCCATATCGTGATGTTTCATATTTTCAGGAGTTCCTGCCTGAAAAACGAGACAATCCGCTAATATTGATGCAAAGGAGAGTAAAGAAGACGAGTTTGAGTCAAAGAAGAGGTCAGCTGAGTGCAGTGAATTGGCATAGGGAACCTATGCCCAAAGGCCCGGTCATGCCATGCTCAAAACACGACGTGACGCAGCCAGAGAAACGACACGGGGGCACCGTGCCATGTGGCATAGCCGTGCCCCCCTTGTGCTTGTGCGACTTAATGCGTTTTGGCGGATAGTTCTGGAGTTTGAGCTTTTCTTTAAGAGGGACTTCAAAGAGGCGATTTTTAGGGTTCCTTCTTGCATATTTTTACACATGAATTTAGATGATAATTGAAGTTTAATTTTGGTGTTTTTGATGGTTGATTGCACGATTGTTATCAATTTGAGTACGCTTCCTCTCTCTTTCTTTCTTGCAGTTTAAATTTAAGTTTTCGCTTTTAGTTAATGGGTTTCATTCCCTCATTTGTGTTCTTAATTATTATGATGTTTAGCGGCTAATTCCCTAACTTAGGTTGGGATTAATGCCAATTATACTAGTTGAATTATGATTTAGCCCCAAAACTTTGTTCTCCTCATACTCGTGTTTATAAGTTCTACCATGCTCACCAGGTGTTCGATGAATTGCTCAAAAGAGCGTTCATCCATCATTATTCGGGTTTAGGGGGAGCATTGAGAGACGAAACCCTTACCTAGTGTGACTTAGTAGACAACTAAGATTTTGATATGAAAATAATTGAAGTTGTAGTTGGTATTAGAGAACAAGGTCCAAGAAAGTGAGACATACCTGAGGTACTCGTTCTATCAACTAGGAATCCAGCATAGTCAGCATCAGCATATCCAACAAGATCAAAATTGCAACCTTTAGGATACCATAGAGCTAAATTGGGTGTATGTTTCAAATACCTTAGTATCCGTTTAACAGCCTTAAGATGAGTTTCCTTAGGATTAGACTGAAAACGGGCACATAAACCAACACTAAAAACAATATCAGGTCTACTAGCGGTTAGGTATAAGAGTGACCCAATCATACCCCGATAGAGTTTCTCCTCAACTGAGGGACTCCCATCATCCATAACCAACTTGGTTGAAGGAGAAATAGGAGTGTCTATGGGTTTGGCCGACTCCATCCCAAAACGCTTAAGTAATTCCTTGATATACTTTTGCTGATGGATCATGGTGCCGTTTGGAGTTTGCTTGATTTGTAAGCCTAAGAAAAAATTAAGCTCACCCATCATGCTCATCTCAAACTCACTCCTCATCATATTTGAAAATTCATTGCATAAATCATGATGAGTTGCACCAAATATAATGTCATCAACATATATTTGGACAATCAAAAAATGTTCCCCCTTAGATTTTAGAAACAAGGTATTGTCTACCTTGCCTCTTCTAAAATCATTTTCAAGTAAAAAACTTGACAACCGTTCATACCAAGCTCTTGGAGCTTGTTTTAAACCATAAAGTGCCTTGTCAAGTTTAAAAACATGATTTGGAAAATCACCATTTTCAAAACCAGGGGGTTGTTTGACATACACCTCTTCTTTAAGGTATCCGTTTAGGAATGCACTTTTAACATCCATTTGATATAGCTTGATTTCCATATGAGCTGCAAAGGCTATTAAAATTCGAATAGCCTCAATTCTAGCAACTGGTGCAAAGGTTTCTTCGTAATCGATCCCTTCTTCTTGATTGTATCCTTGTACAACCAGCCGTGCCTTGTTCCTGGTGACTGTTCCTGACTCATCCAGTTTGTTTCGGAACACCCACTTGGTTCCAATGATTGTTCTCTCTGCAGGTTTAGGTACAAGGTGCCATACCTTGTTTCTTTCAAATTGATGAAGCTCTTCTTGCATAGCCGTGATCCAATCTGAATCTGCAAGAGCTTCATTCACACTTTTTGGCTCAATGTTAGAAAGAAAAGCATAGAAAGCACAAAAATTCTTTAGTTTAGATCTAGTTTGCACTCCAGTATTAATATCTGACAAGATTTGATCAAGAGGATGCGAACTATGGTGCTTCCATGGTCGTGGAGTAAGAGAATCCACAGACACATGCTCTGTTCTAACTGAAATGTGTGTAGGATCAGGCTCAAGAACACCTCCTGATCCTGTTTCTACACCTGTTTGTAACCTTATTCCTGAAGAACATGGTTCCGAACAGGGTTCAGCGGTGTTTTTCCCTGTTTGGTGTTCACCTTGCCTGCTGTTCTGAGGAACACCTTCAGGAGTTGTTTTCTCCATGGTGTTCTTACCTCGTTTATCTTGGAGCAACACTTCTTTTCGAACAAGACCTAATTCAAGTTCATCTTCCTGTGCATCATTCTCACTCAACACGTTAGATTCATCAAAAAGTACATGCACACTTTCCTCAACACACAAGGTTCTTTTGTTAAAGACTTTGTATGCCTTGCTGTGAGAAGAATAGCCAAGAAGTATTGCCTCATCACTTCTTGGATCAAACTTTCCTAAGGCATCCTTCCCATTATTATGCACAAAACACTTACAACCAAATGTCCTTAGGTGCGTAATATTGGGTTTTCTGCCTTTGAAAAGTTCATAAGGAGTTTTATTCAACATAGGTCTGATCATGCATCTATTTATAATGTAACATGAGGTGTTCAATGCTTCTGCCCAAAAATACCTAGGAAGACCACTAGCAATAAGCATTGTTCTGGTCATGTCTTCCAGGGTGCGATTTTTGCGCTCAACCACCCCATTTTGTTGGGGTGATCTTGGGGCTGAGAAGTTATGATCAACACCATGTTCATTACAATAGTTAATAAAACTTGCATTTTCAAACTCAGTTCCATGATCAGATCTTAAGCTGATTAAGGAGTGTCCTACTCTCTTTTCAACCTTTTTGAGAAAGGCAATAAAATTCTCAAAGGTTTCATCCTTGGATGCCAAAAACAAGGTCCAAGTAAATCGAGAGTAATCATCCACTACCACAAGCACATACTTTTTCCCACCTCTACTAGTTATCCTCATGGGACCACACAAATCAATGTGTAGCAATTTTAGAGGTCGAGTAGTGCTTACACACCTTTTCGATTTAAAAGAAGATCTTACTTGTTTGCCTTTTGCACAAGCTTCACATACCTTATCATCATTAAATTTGATGGAAGGTAGTCCAATAACTAGGTCTTTTGAAATAAGTTTGTTTAACAAGGATAAGCTTACATGACCTAGTCTCTTGTGCCATAACATTATATCATCATTTAATGCATTTAAACAAGTCAGATTATTTTGGGGAAGAGTGGAAATACAAACTTTATAAACATTTTGACATCGCTTCCCCCTCAACACAACATCTCCTGTGTCGTCATTTACAACCAAGCAACGTGTTCGTGAAAACACCACTAGGTTGTTCTTGTCACACAGTTGGGACACACTTAGCAAATTGTGCTTTAAACCATCAACCAAGTGCACATTATCAATTGAGTGGGAGAGAGTTTTACCAATATTACCTATACCGACAATTGTCCCAGACTTGCCGTTTCCAAATGCTACACTCCCACCATTCAAAGCTGTAAGTGAGAGAAAATTTGATCTTTCTCCAGTCATATGCCGCGAACACCCATTATCAACATACCACAGCTGCCTGTTTTCAAGGTTGTTTTCTGATCTGTTTGACAGGGTGTTTCTTACCCTGTTTGCTGGGTTGTTTATGGGATTGTTCTCTCTCACTTCAGCCTGCAAAACAAATCACGGGTTAGTTTTGGGAACCCAGATCCACTTGGGTCCCATTCTTTTAGACATGTAAAGCTCATCTTTTCTAATCCAGATTTGTTTCACATACCTTTCATTCTTTTCATTGGCATGTTTTCTTAAAGGACAAGAATATCGATAGTGACCAGTTTTACCACAATGAAAGCAAACAATGTTTTCAGGTAATCCCACATACTTCCTATGAATTGGGTAAACTGTTCGTTTAGGCTTATACCCAAGTCCCTTTCTGTTTCGACTGTGGTGAGTGTTTAACCAAGCAAGGGCCTGTGAAGATTTGTTCCAGCGTTTGTTTGTGCTAAGCTCGGTTTCCAGTTTTTCTTTATTAGCATGCAAACCCTTGTTCTCTTTGAGCAGGGACTCAACCATTCCTTCCACCTCAAAGAGTTTTTCCTCTATTCGAGAGTAATCTCCTTCTTTTATAAAGAGGTTTTCTTTGAGCATATTAACATTTTCATGTAAACCGAGTTTTTCATTTTTAAGAATTTCATTTTCAAGCTCTAGGTCACGAACTTCTCTTTTTAGATCAGCACATGTGTCTATCAAATTATATAGAAGTTCTTCTAAAGTGGCTTTGTTAAGACCATGTACCTTGTTCTTGAGATCTGAGAAGCTGATTGTTGATTCATCATCTGAATCTGAATCACTTTGTGCCATAAGTGCTACGACTCCTTCTTCAGCTTCAGATTCTCCTTCATCCTCAGAGGAATCTCCCCAAGCAGCCAGCATAGCTTTCGAGAATCGCCTGCCCAGATTGTTTATAGGGTGTTTTCGACCCTGTTTTCGAGGGTGTTCAGGCATTTGATCTTCTCGAAGCAGAGGGCAATTTTTGACTAAGTGATCTGGTTTGCCGCACTTGAAACACCCTGTGAGCTGTTCTTTGGGGGTGTTTCTGGACTTGCTGAAGTCTTTTCTTTTGTTGTTTTCCTTGACCTTTTTGAAGAATTTCTTGAATTTTCTGGACATTAGGGCCATTTCTTCATCTTCAAGGTCAGAGTCAGTGTCCTCATGTGCTTTCAAGGCAAGCCCACGATCCTTCTTTTGCTCCTCTCTTTGCTGTGAGTTCTTTCGGAGTTCATAGGTCTGGAGATTACCAATCAACTCGTCGAGGGTGATCTTGTTCATGTCTTTAGCCTCTTGGATGGCTGTTACTTTGGCCTCCCACGTGCGAGGTAAAATTATGAGGATTTTCCTCACCAACTCTTCAGTGGTGAAAGATCTTCCCAGCGATTTTAACTCATTCGTGATGTGGGTGAACCGTGTATACATGTCCATCACAGTTTCATGATCACCCATATCAAACAACTCATATTGTCGCATAAGTAGCTCAATTCTAGATTGTTTAACTTGACTCGTACCTTCATGAGCAACTTGCAGAGCATTCCAGATAGCTTGGGCTGATTCACACTCAGAGATGCGAGTGTATTCATCGGGTCCTAGGCCAAAATATAGAAGCTTTTTGGCCTTGGCATTTTTCTCCATTTTCTTGTAGTCCTCGGCATCAAACTCTATGGATTCCTTGGGAACCTTCTTACCATCTTCAAGCACCTTGGTGGGAACAAGGGGCCCGTTCTTGATGAGCATCCATAATTCATAATCTTCTGCCTGAATATAGTTCTCCATCCTATTCTTCCACCAACTATAATGTTGGCCGTTGAAATAGGGTGGACGAGTAATGGATTGCCCTTCAAGAATTCCTTGTGGGGTACTCATCTTCAGAATCTCTCAAGGTGTTAACCTCTTGTAAGAGAACCCGCTCTGATACCACTTGTTGAGTTCGTGAGTATCCAACCACAAGGGGGGGGTGAATTGTGGTATCTGATTTTCGCATTGTAGATAACAAACACCCTCACAGAGGTTGTTTTCAAGTGACAAACACCCTGATAGCTTGTTTGCACGGGGTGTTCTCAAATATTGCAGAGGCGAAAATCACCAAGATAGATGCGGAAAATAAAGCACACATAATTTTTACGTGGAAAACACCTCTAGCCCAACTGAGGTGTGAAAAACCACGACCTACATCGTGTAGGATTTAACCACTTTCACTAACGGGCTTCACACGTTACAAATGTAACACACCTTGTTACAACTTGCAACCACGTAACCTTCTTCCCAAAGACAGGTTACACCACGTCCAACCTTCGCAAGATTAGACACGTCCAAGTCCACACGACTAGGACACACTCACTCACTTTTCTGATTCAAGATCAGGGTTACAAACACCTTACAGGGGGTGCTTCTCACTAAGCAGATGTAAGGTACAATGAAGATCCTATTATGCCAATGGTATGAAAACTCAAAATCAAACACAGCTTGTCACGGTTTGCTTTTCAGAATGAAGCTCAAGAATCTTTGAGTGTAAACCGAGTTTTCTGATTTTCCTGGATTTTTCAAAAGGCTGTGTTTATGCAAATTCAAACCGAGTTTTCTATCTCTCTGTTTTTCGAGTGTTTTGAATATCTGTATATATCTGTCTATGTGTATGTACTGGAGAGAAAAAGCTGAGGCTTTTAAACAAAAAAACCAACGGTCATAAACCACAGAATCAGCTAAGTATGGAAATAGTCTTGCAAAATTATCCAACGGCTAATGATTAATTTATCCCAAAATATAAGGGATTTTGTTATCTTAAAAGATAACCCTTATCTTTCCATAGCCGTGAAGAAGTTTAAAGAGATTTTCAGCTTTTACCAAATCTGAAAATATAGTCAAAGGAAATTTTTCCTTTAAGTTTTGGCAAATCTCCAAAACTTATTTTCAAAATTCTCCCAAAATATTTTCAGGAAATATCCTTTCCAGAGAAATAGCAGTTTTGAAATTCAAGGAAAGTATTCTAGAGATCTTGGCCAACCAAAATGAATTTTTCAAAAATAATCGGGTATGGCCACTGCAGTTCAAAAACACCCTAGGCACCCTGTTCGCAGGGTTGTTCGCAACTGGTGTTCTGAAGCACTTAGCGCAAGTACCGATTCAAGAAGTGTTTAAAAATGATGTTTTCAATATTGGCATATTAACAAGAGTCTAATTAAATAAAACCTATATACCCAAGACTTCTTGTTTTGAACCAGTCATCTTGTCCGAGATTTGTAGAGCTGCTGTGAACACCAAGGCCACCTTGTTTGCTGGGGTTGTTCTTTGCATTGCTAGAGTTCAGGAACACGCTTTACAATCAACTGTCGAGATGGTGTTCTTGACTTAATATAGAATCACCAAGTAAAACCTGTCTAGAAGACATTCTCACATGTAGCAAACCAGTTAATACAATAAAGATCACAAACACCAGTTAGGCCTGTTTGGAGATCGTGTTCGGAGCAACATTACTTGGACAGATTTTTACACTTGGATTTGTTATCATCAAAACTAAATATAATAACACAACAAAAAGTAGTACTTCTAATTGAAATGGCAATAGCCTTACTCAAAGCAATATGGAAAGTCAAATTCTATAGTCAGACTGGGCAAAAGCTTGACATGAAGAGCCGGTCATGCTAGATGAAAGGAGATTGCAGGCATTGCATAATATCTAATTATACCAAGCATGGATGTCAAGGGCTTTCAATAAAAAAGTCTGGCCTAGAGACCTACATGAAGGAGGCATGGTCTCAAAAGAAATAAGGGCTCCAATCTAAGACCCAAGGGGAAAATTTAGGTAAAATTAGCCAGATCCATATATCATTAAAACATCTTGCTAGACGAAGCAGTAAAACTCATGGATATATGGGTGAAAGGAATATACTCAGTATACAAATTTGGATCAACTAGAAAAGTATTATGCTTACTTAGTCAATCTAAGTCAAAGCCCATAACAAGGTTCGAAAAAAGTAGTGAAATTTGTTTCCCTATAATAAAACCCATAATAGGTTTACAAATGCCCATGATAGGCCCAAGAAAAGAGAGAAAAAATGACAACCCAATAGATAAGCCTGAGCCTTGCAAGATGGATCAGGTGGGGTTCCTTGAGGAAACCTGGATGAGCTCTAGCAAGCAGGAACTAGGCTGAGTTTCAGGCCTGTGTTAATAAAGGTTATGCTAGGCTAGGCTAGGTGAGTCAGTTAGTATGACAGTCAACAAATTCGTAATAAAACCAGTAAACTACCTAGAAAGCCTTAATATTTTTGTTACCATTGACAACATACAACTTGTGATGAAATTCCTAATAGCATAATACTATGAAAAGTATTAGACTTTATTCAAAAAGTAAGTGGCAAAGCCAGTTTCTAATCTTTCTTAACTTCTTGTCCTTATTAACTGGGGGGGTGCTGCCTTCTAAGGGGTAGGATCCTTAGTTATCTTCCTAATGAGTTACCTTTTGCCTTTTTGGCCTCTATCTTCCTAGTCTTCAAGATTGCAGAGCATTATCCTTATCTTGAATAGCCTTTCTCAGCACAGCATCACTAGCATTCATCCAATTCAAACAGTGTTCTAAGACATAAGTAGAGAATGGAATAAATGTTGGGATGATGAAGCCAATAATCAACCCAGGACTTGATATGAGAAGGATTATTCAGGTAGCCCTAAGGAGAAATGCAGCCTAAGGCAAGGATGGTTTATATATAACCAAATTATCTTATCTGCCATCCAGGGAAAAAGTAGGTTCCCATGGACAGGCCAATGAGATGAACACAAGCAATGTTCCACACATTTGTCACAAATCTACAGATGCCCTACCGATGAACACCCAAAGAAGAGGTGGGTTCTTCTCCAAGAAGCTAATCCAATTTACCATCAACTGATCCTTAAATAGTCTTTTCTTCGATCAGCCAAAGGTATTCTAGCAACCAAGTCTAAATAAGAAAAATTAAAAAAAAAAAAGAAACAAAAGGTCAGAAATAATAGGAACCCAGTTGTGTTCTATGGCTCAGCCCAAAGCAAAAAAGAGATAAAATATAATAGAGGAGGAATAGAAGAAGAAGAAGAGGAAGGAGCAAGTGTGATAGCCCAATGTAGGCCCACGGAAAACCCCATCAGGTTTTGGGCCCATGTGATAGCCAAACTAAGCCCAAATGGGGAGAAATCCACCTAAAGTAGTAGTCCCTAAAAAGAACTAATCTCGATGATTGTGAAGCCGATCTAAGCATAAGATGATTCCATAACAAGGACGGTAATAGGAGTTTAGTCATGTGAAATCCCTTTTACAATATTCAGTAGCACTGTTGGTCTCCTATTTTTAGAACCACCAATGAATAACAAGGCTCTTAGGAGGCATATAAGAATTGCTCAACATCTGTGTACACTTTGAAGAGTTGACCTATTATTTTTTAAAAAATAAGAAATTAGGAACACAAATTCTACTTCATCCCCAACAAGTATGATAGAGATGTGCTCCTCACTTATACCTAAGAAACGAAGATATTACGAGGACATATCTCTTGGATAAGTTGACACAACAGGAGGACAATAAAGTGGAAAGCCTAGTATAGCACTAAATTCCTCTGTTAGAGGGCACGATTCGCTTTCCCTGAATTAAAAGACATGAAATTCAGAATCCCAAAAGGTAGAGGCAATTCTAAGAAACTTCCAGGAGATTTTGACTTGACAAAGGCTACTTAATTGTAGGTTTTTCAGCTTATGCTTATCTCTCACATCAAGGATTGACAGCCAAGAGGATAATAACCTTTCTAAATATATGGTGAATTATGGGAGATTGCTCATACGATGGATGAAAATCGAATAACGGGCAACCTTAATTTATAGCTGCACAAAATAGTTTATTCAAAGCTGGGTACTATTCGAACCGACAAGCCAATAGGAACCCCGATGGGTTCCTGTCCTGGGTATAACATCAAGACAAATTTGAATAGGATAATGCTAGGAGGAGTTGCCGAGGAGCCCGACCAGGATTCGAGTTGTGGCAGCCTTGCAATTCAATTTTTTTAAAACTTTTGACCTGAATATTTGTAACCTTGACCTACTGTAATTCAGCAATTATCTAATAAAATTTCTAGATTATTACACAACTCTTGATACTTATTGGTGCTTTTTTATTTTTCTTTTATTTTTATTTTGGGGGGAGTGGGGGCTACATTTATATAGAGTTTGTTTAGAGTAGCATAAAAGTGACATAGCATAGCAATTAGTATCACATCATACGTAAGTCTATTAGACCATTTCTACTGATTATCTAAGAACCCACTGCTACTTCCACTATGAGGTAGTCAACATAATTTGACGCAAACTCATAATCGACTAATGATTGACTAGTATCGATATCAGGTCGGGGATTACCCCTTGGGGGCCAAGAACAACAGAGAGGGTTGCTATGGATCATCATTGTTGACATCTCACCATATATAATATGAGGCACGTACGACTCCCTAAGGGAAGAAGCAAGAGCATAGGGATCCCTATGGATCATAAGCTTAGAGCAGTTCTACCTAAATTAGCAAAATCGGTTGAGATTCTATTTCTTTATCATTAGAAGACTCCGAACTATCTTCTGCCCTCATTGAAAGATGTCTCCTTGAATGAGATCTATGAGATCTCAAACTAGATCTTTAAGGTTTTGCTTCATGTCCCTTTTTATAGAAAAAAGAAGTTCAATGAAAGCGCAAAAATCATATCGAGAAATTAAAAAGGAGATAGGTTACCTCATCCATTTGGGGGTGTCGATAAGTAAAGAGGTCTATGAATACCTTTTTCATTAAATGAAAATGATGCACTATCATACTCGGTTACTCCTGATTGAACTAAAAGAAAGAAGAGACAAATGAGTGTATGTAGATTTCAAGGAATCTAAGTAACAAACATGCTTACCCACTAAATGTAGGAGGAAATGGGAGATCAGGGCATTCATATCCTAGGCCCTGCAGGACATCTATGTGTGCTACCCTTTTTCTCTTATTTCCCACATCAACCCTCCGGCTAGGTATGGGAGCATTAGCACTCAATTCTTGTAAAAGATTCATAACAATTAGATGTTTGTAAAATGTAATAAATGAGAGGGAGAACAACATAGGTTACTAATGGGCTATGAGGCAACAAAGATAGTTAGCATAGTTACATTCATGATCGATATAATCAATGAAGTAATGACCTATTCTTATCTCATCTATGTCCTTGGAATATAAGGTTCGTGCATAAAACATAGACTAATGTGGATCTTTGGGGATGAAGGGGGGCTATCGATTA
Organism: Carnegiea gigantea; assembly: GCA_029747015.1. Classification (NCBI taxonomy): domain Eukaryota; kingdom Viridiplantae; phylum Streptophyta; class Magnoliopsida; order Caryophyllales; family Cactaceae; genus Carnegiea; species Carnegiea gigantea. Next base: position 32,686 of record JAKOGI010002748.1, read on the forward strand.
GAGTTTTAGGTAGTCACTCTGTCACCTAAACACCAGATAAAACTAAATGGACCCTCCATAAGGATTCGACGCTGGGTGTAATACCAAGGCACCTACACCCCAGGGTATAGACTCGACTTTCCTATGGGTGAAAATTTGCCTACCTGGAGAAGAAATTAGCAAAAGCTAGAAGATTGGAATTAACAAACTTCTACAATACGTTCAAGGCAATGATATAGTGATCGAAGCATTTATCACTTCTCAAAGCCACTGAAGACTTCTAGCTCATAATTGCTGTTGAACTTGATGTTCCTTAGCCCATGAGACCATCATCGAAAAATGGGAACATTTTCTTGATCCTGGTGAAAGCTCGAAAGACACTAATAAAACCATGGCTGCAAAAACAAGATCCACAATAAGGGCTACGAACCAAGAACAAAAAATAGTTCTTCAAGAAAGGCCACTACCTCAATCACCATCCATAAACTGCTCATGAGCAAACTAGTATTGTGTTCCCTAAAAGTTTCCTCAGTTTTTTGTATCATGGCTCACATATCACGAATAAGGGTAGAATATGCAGAAAACCCCTAGTTTAAGTCCTTCACCCTATCAAGGTCAACGAGGTTAACTAGATTGTGAAAGTAGCAATAATTGCCCAAATAAACAAAAATGGTAGTACTAAGAAGAAAAGCCGGAATAATAGGGGCTTGCTGATCAGCAGAATGCTTAGCCCAGCACTCATCAGCAGTTTTCAAATAAAAAAGGATGTTGTCGAAAAAGCGATTTCCATAAGGTGTTTTGCTAATGATGAGATCAAAAAGTTGGCAAAGTTGATCCCACTGAAGTGGAGATCTTCTTGATAAACTAAGGGGTCCCCCCAAAAACTGAGACCTGTTAGATAGCAAAATGAAGAGGATTTATGGTCATCTCCCTAAATGGGAGATGAAAAGTATTAGTGGTATTCCAAAATCTCACTACTATTAGTCGAGTAATAAATCGATTAGTTAAATCTACTGCTCATTTTAAAGTAAAATGGAAGGCCCTAAAACTAGTGCTATAAGATGGGCCTGCACCCTAACTAGATCTTCCTAAATGAAATAAAAAGCAAGTAGTATTAGATTCATAATCATGATAGAAACAAACTATAGAAAAGGGAAGAAGCATTGCTTTTGCAGTAGCCTGACTAGATACATGACAACCAACATCCACCAAAAGGTTTAATCCATTCCAAGCTTCAATTGGTCTTCATTCCCTCTCATTGAAAGAATTCTGAGGGAGTTTTTCTTATCTAATTCTTTGGGGTGGGCATGCCTTTCTGATGGTCATGATCTTAGAGCACAATTACACATTCCTAATCAAGAAAATAAAGATAGGAAGCAATAAAAAACATAAGTGACAAGATGTAGATGGGCTTTGTAAAGGTGTGAACAGAGGCTTCCAAGTGCTTGCCATTTATAACCAAAGGTAAGAGAAGAAAGACAAGAAGGCCAAACCAAAGGGGGACAAGTCCAGGTTCCCTATGCAAGTACATATACCATACATGCATCAAGCCAAATGTAAAGAAACAAGGAGAAAAAGAAAACAAGCCAAGACAAAGTGAGGGGGGGACCAAATTGGCTCCCTAAGCATGTAACACATGCACTAAATTTGCATGTAACAATTAAAAAAAAGATGATAAAGGAGAAAAGATGCCAAGAAAATAAGTAAAACCCAGTAAAGCAATCAAGACAAAGCCAAAAAGGGAAGGACTTGACTAGGTTCCCTAAGACATGTAAGACATGAAATGAAGTCCAAGCTTTTCAATTAAGGGGCATGCAAAGAAGAAGAAACAAGATAGGGACCCGTTAGGTTCTAAAGGGAGTCAATCTCATATGCACTAGCAAAAAACAAGCAATAAGAGGAAAAAGAAAGCAAAGGCTAAGGAGAAGGGGGAGCCGGCTAGGTTCCCTATGCAAGAATGGTAATCAAGAAGAGACCAAATTTTGACCATCAAAGATGCTTGCAAACAAGAAGATGAAATGAAAGAATATGTTATGGGACCAGGCCAGGAACCTTGGTATTGAAACATGCACTGTGATACAAAGAATATCAAAGAGTAGAGTCCAAAGCTTATCAATCCAACTAGGAAACAAATAAAGGAAAAGGATTCGCTTGTAAAAAGGGGCAAAAATGGTTATTAGATCAAGGATCAGAAGATAATCAAATTCATAACCCACTTGATCGGTGAAAGGTCCACTAAATCGATGAAATATTAATACCAAAATCTGCTAGATTAGTCAAAGGCATGCTGGAACGGTGAAGGGTCAAATTCCGAATCTGCTATGCCAACGGAAGGTCAAATTCAAAATCTGCTAGATCGATGAACGGTCCACTTAACCGGTGAAAGGTTAACATCAGACTCTACTGAATGAGCAAAGGATCTAACTAGACTGTTGAAAGGTCCACCAAACTAGTGAAAAGTTAATTTCAAAGTCCACTAGATTAGTGAAAGATCCGCTAAACTGGTGAAATATTAACATCAGAATCCACTAGACCTATGAAAGTTTCGCTAGATTGGTGAAAGGTTCGATAGACCAATAATAAGTTAAAATTAGTATCTGCTAGACCAATGAAAAGTCTGTGTTCAGGCTCAATATGTGCGGATTTTGTACTCTCATGCTGCCTAGATTTAGCTCATAATCATTGATAAATTAGTTGTCCATTAATGTTTTCTTGGTCTTGTAGGCAATAAAGAGAATTCCTCAAATGGTAGATAACAGGTGCAGAATCCTCTAAGCGTTAGTTGTGTTAACCCGGGTTTACCCTAATGGACAACCTGAAATAACCATGAAGCAAACTGGGGGCAACAAGCACAGAAACTGCCAGGAAAAACAAAGAAGAAAAATCGAGTAGAGGGTTAGCAAGGGGTGCCCATGGCATGAGGCACGGCTGTGCCACCCCTATCTTGCCCTGCTTCTGTGATTGGCTTCTACAGGTTTGGCATGGTTTGCCCGTTCCATTTAACATGACCGTTCTAAATCTGCGACGTCGGGATATATTTAAAGCCCGCTTCCCTCAGTTGTGGAAGGATCTAATTTTGAGCTTTTAGGAATAGGGTTTAGCCTAGCATTTAGGAGAGATTAGTGTAGATTTAATTTTATTTTGTAGTCACATTTCAAGAGTAATGAAGTTTTGATACAATTAGCTTTCTTTCTTTCTCTTTAATCTTCATTTTCATTCAAGTTCTTACTTTGTTGAGTTTGATTTACTAGTTTAATGCCCAAATTTACATGCTTTTGTTTGTTAATGGATTGAAATTAGCGTCTCCATTTCCTAATCATCCTTGTATTCTCTTATCTACTCTTAATCTCTTATTCTCTTTCTTCAAGAATGCAAATTTTAAGCTCTTTTCCTCTCCTCTATCTTAGGGCTTAAAAACCTATTTTTTTAGAAGTTTGAGTTTTTGGCTCTGAATGGGTTAGATTAGGAGTAGATTAGTGACAATAAGTGGAGACACCACCTCCAATTGTTGTCCACTTGCTCTAACAATTGAGGCCAATCTCCATTATTGGATTTTCAAACTTTTGAGGTACTCCCTTTCTATCTCTCCTTTTAGTTTCAGTAAATTTAATGTATTCGTACTTAATTAGATACTTTGCTAGTTATTGTTAGTTAATATGATGTTTTGCATTGATTTTGTCAATTATACGTTGTTTTATCTTAGTTTAATTAATCATTTTTAAATCCCCATAAGTGAGTAATTAGTTTTATTAATCATGCATGGTGACATTTATCACTTTCCCTAGGCTAGAGTTGGGGTCGAGTATAACTTGTGACTTGATTTCCACACGGTCCCAGAGGACGACAAATTTCTACCCTTACTCCCCCTCAAAAATTGCACCTATAAATTTGCACCATTGCTGGGGACGGTGGTGCAAAATTAAGTCATTTTTGTAAATATGCCCCCTTTAGTTCATTATGCGCCACTGTAGTCTCTTTTGTTATTTCTTTATATTTTTTCTTAATTTATAGAGTAGCTACTTATTTGGATGACATTGAAAATACCCAAAAAAAAGAAAATATGAAAAATCCCAAAAAATTGAAGAAGTTAAAAAAACAGAAAGTTATAGCTCATTGGATGTTAATGACGGGCTTAGGAATTTTAAGGAAACGAATGTGGTTAATGTTGAGCCCCAGTCCACTAAACTTGATGAACCCATTCTTGAAAGAGTGTAACCCCACTTGCTACATTCATTAAGGGATCACTTCTATCTTTCCCGAACTTTCCCTCTATCATGTTTTGGCCTCCCTACTATTACTAAGGATGTGATATTTCAGCTTAATCTGCATTGTGCTCTCATGCTTCCTAAATTAAGTGGATTTGAAGATCCTTATTTGCTTTGAAGAAGCTTGTTTATTGATTCACATGCCTATGGTATCAAATGATATTGTGAGGATGAAATTATTCCATTTGCTCTCAAAGATGATGCTAAGAGATGGAGTATCGTCTTAAGGTTGGTTCTACTAAATTATGGGATTCTTTTATTGATATCTTCCTAAGTGATACTTTCCCACTAGCAAGACCATTAGAGTTAGGAATGAACTCCTCTCTTTTTTTCAACTTCAGCAAGAGCCTTTTTATAAGTATATTAATAGGTTCAGGGAGTTTCTTACTAAATGCCCTCAACATGGTTCAAATAGATGGAATTTGTGTTAAATAGCTTATAAGAGTTTGGATATGAGTACTAGGACAATGGTTCAATCTATGTGTAGAGGAGAGTTTCTTTATAAGAATGCTAATGAGGCTTGGGACTTACTTGAGGATTTAAGTGATAAGACGTGCAAGTGGGAGACAATTAAGGAAACCCTTGGTATAGCATCTATGTTTTTTATGGATAATGGGGGCAAGCTACCTAATGACTTTGTTGCTTTGGAGGATACTACGCTTCATTGTAAGCATCAACTTTAAGTTCCTCTTTTTCAATCACCTCAACCTTATGATTACATTCTTCCCTCTTATTCTTATAATTTTCTCTTGGACTATGGTATTAGCTCATATTCTCACTCTTTTAATCAAATATCTTTTGAGGGCATGAGTGAACCTTCATTACATCCCCTAATGATCAACCCTTATCTTAAGTTGGATGCTCTTGGAGTCGATATAGTTTTTCAGGATGCATCTTTTCTTTTAGCCCCTTTGGGAGAGAATGATGAGAGTGAGAAACTAGTGGTTAACACTAGTTGTGTTCTTGGGCATGACATGATTGTGGTTCCTAAGGATATTTTGTTGAGGAGTAATATTTAGTTGATGAGACTCCCTTGGAGGAGCCTTGTATTGAAGAGTGTGTTGAGGTCACACCTTCTTATATGGAACTTGTTGATGCAACCCTTATCGAGTTCCCTTCTAAGAACATCCTAACTTCTATTGTGTTACCCCTTTGTACAACACCATCTCACTCTTTCACGGATCCCTCATTGTTAATCTGCCTTATTTTTGAGACTTGTATGATTTCTTACCCTAATTTAGACCGGACTTATGAGCTTGATGTGGCTATAGAACTTGAGGATTAGGTAGAACATTTAGGATTGATGCCTAGTTTGTGTATTCATACTTCTTATGAGACTTCTAGGCCTTTATCCCCTGTATTAGGTAATGTTACGCATGTGTGTAACTCTTATGATTAGGCCCAAAGCTTTTGACAAGCTCAAGAGAGCTCTCACTTCTATTCTGGTGATGCGCTTTCTTTGGAACATCCTCCTTATTACTAATGGTTTTTAACTTTTTTTAGGATTGTTTAAGTCTATTTGATAAGTGGCTATGAGCTTTGGTAGGGATTGATGCAAGTGGCAATTTGGTCATTTGATAGAGTAACCAATGCTCCTTGAGCCTCTTGTGGCACATCTTAGTGACACATAGTTTAGATGCACTTAGCACTTAACCTGGTATGATCATTCTAACCCTTCTCTCTTCTTCTTTTTCTTTTCTTTATTTCTTTTCTTACACAACTGTGGATATTTAGTATAGTGATTGTGTGAGTGACCGATTTTGAGGTTAAATTTGGGAGCGTTGAGCCAAGATGGTTATGATTACCCTTGTTTGATTTGTTTGCTTTATTTTATGTGTGTTTGTTGGTTGTGTGTTTTGTTTTGTGAATATTTTTTAGTATTGTTTTGTTTTGTGCTTGTTGGTGGTGTCATAGGTTTGTATATATTTGGTGGATTTGAGTTGTTGGTTGTGCAGTTGGATTGCTTATGTGATTGCTATTTCGCACCTTAGTTCCCACAGTGCAGACATTGTTGAGTTTTGGTGTGGGGTGAGGTGCCCATTTGCATATATTTTTTGAAATTTTTGAAAATTCAAAAAGATTTTTATTTTTATTTGAGGATTCATGTGTTTTCTTAGGTGGTTTTGATCCCATGTTGTTAGGTTATTAAGTTATATGTAGGAAAAGTTTGCATAATGAGATGTCTAGTTGAAGATGCATATTCTTTTTTTTATAATAACCCTGCCTCATATGTGTGATTTTATGCCTACCTTGCTCCTTTTTTTAATCATTTCTTATGATCTTGTTGCTAAGTTGGCAAGTGAACTTTTTGTTTTCCAAAGTTGCCCTCTAACCTCTTGAAAAATACCAAAAAAAGAAAAAAAGAAGGAAAAAAGGCTAAAGATGTTAATAAAAGCACGCCACCAATGTTTAAAGCCACTACCCTTTTTTCATATCTTTAATTGGTTTGAATATGTGCTATTTTACTTGATTACACCTATATTTGGGCAATGAAATAAGTGCTTCACATTCCTATAAACCCCTTTTAAAGGAGAGGGCCTGAATATAAGTCAAGTGGGGTTATAAAGTGTGCATTATTAATCTTGAAAAAAGGAAAAAAGGGGAAAAAATGGAGCAAAGAAGGAAACTAGACAAGGAAATAGGGAGTGTCAATGTTAGCAACTTGATTCATAAGAATTGATGCACATTTGCACATGTATGAAGATGTACATATCATTTCTATGGTGTGTGGGGTGAAAATGAGAGTCAATATGCATCTTGTGAATTAAATATCTTCTGATTGTACATTTTATTTGTATATAATATGGTGATTTAGTTACTAGGGTGATGTAATTGCCTAAATCATGTACATAAGTTACTAAGGTGATGCAATTGGCTAATCATGTACATAATTTCCCCATTATTTGCATATATGATTATGCATTGAAAAACCCAAATAGATTTTCCTTTGAAAAGATTCTTGTAGGTATTTCACTTGAAACCGTCTATAGGCCTCACTTGTCCACTTGGAAAACCAAGGGGTTTAAAAGGCTTTTTGTATACACTAAATGCAACTGTGATTCCTGTGAAAGTAAGTTAGGTTTTAGTACTTTTGCTTTGTTTTACTCGAGGATGACCAAAGTTTTAAGGAGGGTGTATTTGTTTGGGCTTAATATGTGAGAATTTTATACTTTCATACTACTTAGATGTAGCTCATAATAATTAGTAAATTAGTCATTTGTTAGTGTGTTCTTAGTCTTGTAGGTAATAAAAAGAATTCCTCAAATGGTGGATAACGAATGTAGAATGCGTTGAGAGTTAGTCGTGTTAACCCGAGTTTGCCCTGGTAGACAACCTGTGGTAACCATGGAACAAACCTGGCTTAGTAAGCATAGAAACTACTAGGAAAAACAAGAAAGAAGAATATGACAAAGGGTTGGACAAAGTGCCCATGCCACCCTTATCCTGCCCTACTTCTGTTGTTGTCTTCCAGAGGTTTGGCACAGTTTGCCTGTGCCATTTGCATGGCCATGTCAAACCTAACACGTCGAGATCGTTTTAAACGCCCCTTCTCCCATTTGTGGAAGGATCAAATTTTGAGCTTTTAGGAATAGGGTTTAGCCTAGGGTTTAGGTGAGATTAGTGTAGATTTAGTTTCATTTTGTAGTTACATTTCAAGAGTAATGAAGTTTTGATACAATTAGCTTTCTTTCTTTCTCTTTAATATTCATTTTCATTTAAGTTTTTACTTTGTTGAGTTTGATTTACTAGTTTAATGCCCAAATTTACATGCTTTGGTTTGTTGATGGATTAAAATTATTGTCTCCCTCTCCTTATCATCTTTCTATTCTCTTATCTACTCTTAATCTCTCATTCTCTTTCCTTAAGAATGTAAATTTCAAGCTCTTTTACTCTCCTCCATCTTAGGGTTTGAAAACCTATTTTTTTACAAGTTTGAGTTTTTGACTCTCAATGGGTTAGATTAGGAGTAGTTGAGTTAGATTAGTAAGAACAAGTGGAGAAGCCACCTCCAATTATTATCCACTTGCTCTAACAATAGAGGCCAATCACCGTTGTTGGATTTTCAAACTTTTGAGGTACTCCTATTTCTCTCTCTTCTTTTAGTTAGTAAATTTAATGCTTTCTTACTTAATTAGATCCTTTCCTAGTTATTGTTGGGTAATATGATGTTTTGCCTTGATTTTGTCAATTATACATTGTTTTAGTTTACTTTAATTAATCGTTTTTAAATTACAATTAGTGAGTAATTAGTTTTATTAATCATGCTTAGTGACATTTATCACTTTCCCTAGGTTGGAGTTGGGGTCGAGAATAACTAGCGAGATGATTTCTACACCTTCCCGGAGGACGATAAATTTCCACCCTTACTTCCCCTTAAAAACTTCACCTACCAATTGGCACCATTACTGGGGGCGGTGGCACGAAATTAAGTCACTTCTTATAAATATGCCCCTTCATTATGTGCTAGTGTAGTCTCTTTTATTATTTCTTTATTTTTTTCTCTTGAATTATAGAGTAGCTACTTATTTGGATGGCATTGAAAAACACAAAAAAAAAAAAAGAAAATGTGAAAAATCCCCAAAAAAATGTAAAAAATTGCAAAACCAATAAGTTGTAGTTCATTGGATGTTAATGATGAGTTTGGGAATTTTGAGCAAACAAGTGTGCTTAATGTTGTGACATTTAAGCTTATTCCGGATTATGTTCTCGTGCTTCCTAAATTTACTTTCTTTGAAGATCCTTATTTGTTCATTCGTAAGGTTGATGAAGTTTGTTCGTTGATTCACATGCCTATGATATCAAGCGATGTTGTGAGGATGAAATTCATTCCACTCTCAAAGATGATGGGTGAATGTATGGTCTTAAGGTTGGTTCTATTAAATCATGGGATTCTTTTGTTGATATTTTCCTTAAGAAATACTTTCCTACTAGCAAAACTATTAGACTTAGGAATGAAATCTTCTCTTTTGTCCAGCTTGAACATGAGCCTTTTCGGAAGTATATGACTAGGTTGAAGGAGTTGCCTACCCAATGCCCTCACCATGGTTCAGAGAGATGGAATTTGTACCAAATAGCTTATAAGGGTTGAATATGAGTACTAGGACAATGGTTGAATTTATGTATGGGGGAGAGTTTCTTTGTCAGAATGCTAATGAGGCTTAGGACTTTCTTGAGGATTTAATTGATAAGACGTATGAGTTGGAGACAATTAGGAAAATCCCTAGTATTGCATTTAAAGTTTTTGTGGATAATGAGGGTAAGCTATCTGATGACTTTGTTGCTTTGGAGGATACTATTCTTTATTGTCAGCATCAACTTCAAGTTTCTGTTGTTGAATCACCTCAACTTCATGCACGTTTTAGAAAACTCTACTTGAATCCATTCTATGCTGTTTGGATTTTTTTTTTTTTCACGAAGTGACCACCCGAAATCAAGATATCAAATCTTTTCGACTGCTCCTTCAAGAATTACGATCTTTGGCTCTGGAACTAAATCATTTCCTTGTATCTGAGAGGAACTGCCAGATTAATAGGATGGAAGCTTAATCAACATAAATAATTTTATGCCAAAAGAATTAGTAATGTCTCAGGAGAAATTGTTACAAGAATCTGTAAAAGCAGTTCTTGATAATGGAATCCACGGACAGTACATTCCTCCCTCCTATTCTTGTGATCTTCTCTTGAACTATAGAGTTAGCTCAAACTCTGACCCTAAAATCAAATGTCTTTTGAGGGCGTGAATGATCCTTCATTACATCCCGTAATGATCAACCATCATCTTAAGATGGATGCCCTTGGAGGCAATATGGTTTTCGATGATGCAACTTTTTCTTTTAGCCCCCTTGAGAAAGAATGATGAGAGTGAGAAACTGGCAGTTAATGCTAGTTGTGGTCTTAAGAATGACATGATTGTGGTTTCCAAGGATATTTTTGTTAAGTAGGATTATTCAGTTGAGGAGACTCCTTTGGAGAGCCTTGTGTTGAGGAGTGTGTTGAGGGCACACCTTATATGGAGCTCGTTGATGCAACACTCATTAAGTTCCCTCCTAAGAACATCCCAACTTATATTGTCTTACCCCCTTATACTCCACCATTTCACTCTTTCATAGATCCCTCAATGTCCATGTTCCTCGAGTCTAAAACTTGCATGATTTATGCCCCTAACTTAGACCGGACTCATGAGCTTGATGTGGCTATAAGATTTGAGTATTAGGTAGAGGATTTAGGGTTCATGCCTGGTTTATACATTCATGTTTCTTGTGAGACTTCTAGGCCCTTATCATCTACATTGACTGATGTTGGGCATGTGTGTAACTCTTGTTATTGGGCCCAGACCTTTGATAAGATCAAGAGAACTCTCACTTCGATTGTGGTGATGTGCTTTCTTCGGACATCCTCCTTGTTACTAATGGTTTTAACTTTTTTAAGGATTGTTCAAGTTCATTTGATAAGTTGCTACGAGCTTTGGTAGGAATTGATACAAGTGAAAACTTAATGATTTAACGGAGTGGCTGATGCTCCTTGAGCCTCTTGTAACACATGTCAGTGACGTATAGTTTAGGTGCACTTAGCACCTAACCTAGTATGATCGTTCTAACGTATAGTGAGAAGCCGAAAAATTTGAGAGGAACTTTGAGTGAAAATAATCCAACACACCAGAGGCATCAAGAGTAAGAGATTGATTAATCCTAAAGAGCATGTCCGTTTTCATGGTTTCCAGATATATATAAATTAGGTGGGTCATCCTGAGAACAAAATCGAATCTTCCGCTCACTTTTTCTCTCCACTTTCCTTCTCTTTAGTTTATTTAATTTTGGGTTTGATGAAGATGTAATCTTTAGTTAGTTTTATCCCTACCCACTGTAATATTTTGAATTGTTTCTTTTCCCGTTAGATTGATATTGTAGTTTTGATTTCTATTATTTGAGTTATCTAATTCAAATATGCTATATGCTTGTTGTTTTAAGTGTAATTAGATCCTATTTTCCCATAGTGGTTAGTCGAGGTCGTCGGTTATGATGAGTGGTATTGTCATACACTTTGATAAACTCGTATTTTGACACTATTGGAGCTTCTATTTGACCCTTTTTTCTCTTGTTCCCATGCTGAGCCACGATAAGGAAGGGGCCAAATTTGCTTCCTTGAGTTGATTTTTATGCTTATTGTGTTATTTTCCTTGTCTTCAGGAGTAGATGCCGAGAAGTTGAGGAAATCACATGTTTAATTGGGAAAGGAACCCTAGAGGATTAGCTATAGCAAAGAAAGAAGTCCTAGGAAGTACCGCGGGCTAGGAAAGGAAGTTTGAGAATTCCAAGAAAGTGGTTGGTCAGGCATAGGTGCACCACTATGCACTTCCTCCGTGTAATAAAATTTTCTATCCAGAAGGGTCACACGCTCGTCCTTGCGTCAGTGCATGACCGTGCGCTTTCCCCATTTTCACAACTTAATTGTTTTTCGAGGATGTTCCTAGACTATACTATGTCTTCTTTTTGGAGCACTTGTGAAGGGTGATTTTAGGGTTTACATTCTGAGTACTTTTGCACACTTTTCTAGCGTTGATTTATGACTTAATTTGAAGATTGATCGTGGATTTATCGTAGCAACGAATTTAAGTTTGTATCTCCTTCCTCTATTCTTGCAATTGCAGTCCAAATTCTCATCTTTAGTCATGTTCTTCATAATAGGTTTTGGGATTGTAATTATGAACATAGGTAAAGGCTAAATTCCCAATCTTGGGATGGGATTAGCCCCTATTATGCATAGTCGAATTATGTTCTAGGTTTTCGTGAATTGCTCCCATGTTCTTGAATTGAATTCTGGCCTAGCACATCATATGTTTGTTGAATTGCTTGAAAGAGACCTATTCACTATTCTTAACTAGGGTTTGGGATTTCAACGAAAGTTGAATTCTTTATCTAGAGCGGCTTTGTGAGCGATTAAATTTCTTAAAGTGAAAGCAGTTAGAGTATCAATTAGGAATTTGGACTATTCATCCTGTGACTTTAATAATTCTAATTTCATGAAAATATATAATTAGGATTAATTAGTCAGTTTAATGACCTTTAAGAAATGGCGTAGATGTTCTTCAATTTTTAGTAACTCCTTTTCAATCATTAGCATGGGTTGTTTGCATGATCTATTTTATGATTTGCGAAGGAGAATAGTATGGTGAACCCCAACATAAGATCTTCATCATTCATTGAAATATTCAAGTCTATTAACATTCAGTAGAATAGAACTGTTTTCAGTTTTTATCAAGGTGATTGAGTTTTTGCCTGAATTGAGTTTTACAAGTTAATCTGGTGATTAAAAACAAATTCCGAATAGACACGACCTGTACTTACCAGTTGCTAGTACAACTACACCATGCATTTGCGGTAAATTTAATACAACAAGTTTTTGGCACCGTTGCTAGGAAAATTGTTTATTTCAACATCAGAAGCAACCAAAACATTCTGGATTAGGCGTTTTCTTTTCCTTTCTTTTCCTTTTGCTTCTTTTTATTCGTATTTGAACTCACTTACGCTAGGTATAGCTTTTGCTTTGTTTGCACAGGCAAAGCAAGGGAATGAAAACCTCATTCCCATACACCCTAGAATCGAAGCTACTGTAAGAAAGCAAAGCGGTGCCCGTAAGAAGAAGAAAGCAGAAGGTGCAATGGATAGAAGGCACAACCAAGTTCTAAGGGACTACGCCCTACCTCAATCATTGGGTATCACTTCATCCATAGTGAACCCAACGGTAGAGGTGAACGACTTTAAGCTGCGCCCAACTCTTATCTCTCCAGTAGAGAGAGACCAGTTCGGTGGGCAATGCTCTAAGAATCCGAGCATGCACATTTGCAATTTCCTTGTGAAGTATGACACTATCAAGCTCAATGGAGTATCCACTGACGCCATTCGACTGAGACTCTTCCGATTCTCTTTGAGGGATAGAGCTAGAGATTGGCTCTAGAATGAGGAGCCAAACGCCTTTGCCACTTGGGATGCACTCTCATCGGCTTTTTTGAGTAAATATTTCCCACCTAGAAAGACCGCCAAGTTACGAGCTGATATTACTTCATTCACCCAGCTGCATGGAGAATCCCTCTATGAAGCATGGGAGAGATAAAGGATCTCCTACGCTAGTGCCCACATCATGGTGTCCTCGATTGGCTCCTAACTCAAACATTGTATAATGGACTAGATCAGAATATGAAGATGTCCATTGATGCTACAGCTGGAGGCGCCCTTATACGGAAATTGGTTAAAGCTACAAAGATTCAACTAAAAGATATGTCAACTAATAATTATCGTTGGTCCAGCAAGTGAGCCACTTCCAAGAAGAGCAGTGGCAAGTATGACATTGATGTTGTGGACATGCTAGAAAGCAAGGTTGATGGCCTTACTCAGAGGTTTGATAAAATAGGCACTCCCACTATAAGGAATTCTTCTAGTATGATGTATGAGGTTAGTGTTCTTTGTGAGGTATGTGGCATCCAAGGGCACTCAACTGCTGATTGTCAAGCCTACTTCCAAGGAGTTGAACAAGCCAATGCTATGCAAAAGTTCAACCCACGCCCATAAAATAACCCATACTCAAACACATATAACCCAGGGTGGAGAAATCACCTGAACTTCTCCTACAGAAATAACAATCCTGCGCCACCAAATACAAACCAACCCTAGGGTTTTCAATATAAAGCCCTTTATAATCCACATCCCCAACAGAAGTCCAACCTTAAGAGTCTTATGGAATGCTTCATTCAAACTTAGGCTAAAACTAATAAGGCCCTTGGTGAGTCAGTTAGCCATCTACATTCAAAATTTGAGTCTATGACCACTCACCAAAAGATGATGGAGAATCAGATTGCTCAGATTATGCAGGAAGTAAGCTATTTATCTAAACCTCAGGGACACCTACCAGGTTAACATGAGACTATTGTAAGATTTAGATGAATGCTATTACATTGAGAAGTGGCAAAGTATTGGAAGGTCCCAAGATGTCAATGAGGGAGGAAAGGAGAAAGGTTGAGGAAGAGTATATTATTGGGAAAAAGGTTTTAGTAAGTTAGAAGTTGGGAAGCTCAAAGAGGTACAATATGAAATTAGTGCACCTTCAACAAAGCCTTATAAGCCTCCTGTTCACTATCTATAAAGGCTAACTAAGGCTAAAGATGAGCAAAAATATAGGAGGTTCCTAGAGATGCTGAAGAAGCTCCACATAAACATTCCCTTTGTAGAGGCTATCACCAACCAGCCATCATATATAAAATTCTTGAAGAATTTATTCTCCAACAAAGGGTAGGTTCTTGAGAATGCTATAGTATCTCTCATTGAGGAGTGTAGTGTCATAATTCGGAACAAGCTTCCTCTAAAGCTTTCCGATCCAGGAAGCTTCACCATCCTTTGTGTTGTTGGGGATGCGGCCATTAGTAGGACACTATGTGATCTTGGGGATTGTGTTAGTCTATTGACCTACTCCATCTGCAAGAAGCTACAAGTAAGTGAATTGAAGCTTACTGCCATCTCCCTACAACTGGCTGATAGATCTGTCAAGTACCCATTGGAATCTTGGAAGATGTTTCATTGTAGATGGGGAAATTCTTTATTCCCTGTGATTTTGTTGTCATGGAGATGCAGGAAGACTCTCGCATCCCCATCATCCTGGGAAGACCCTTTCTCGCTACAATGAGAGGAATGATAGATGCCAAGAGTGACAGGCTCTCCCTTCGAGTGATAGATGAGAAGGTCAAGTTCCACCTACCTCAGACTATGGATAACCCAACTCTAGATGATACTTGCTGTAGAGTTAATGCATTGGACAAGGTACTTAATCAGGAGGCCATGCCTTGCCATTCTGTTGAGGATCCTCTAGAGGTCGTTCTGATCGGCTACATGGTAACTGATTCATCTACGAGGGACAAGTAAAAGCATGCTAGGCTCCTCAATGCAACCACTGCCAACACACATGAGCAGGGCCCTAAGGAGGTCCTCAATTTAGAGGCCTAAGCCTCCCAGGCGGAGGAGAAGAGCACACTGAAGGTAGAGCTAAAACCTCTGTCCCCTTATCTCAGGTATGAGTTTCTTGACCCTGAATATAAGTTTCCTATTATTGTTAGTGCTAAACTAGATGGCCCCCAACTTGAAAAATTATTGGAAGTGCTTAAGAAGTATAAGGGTGCCATAGGTTATAGTATTGACGATATCAAGGGCTTTTATCCTTCTCTTTACATGCACCGCATCTTTTTGATAAAGGTCATAGACCCTTTGGACAACCTCAACGACGTTTAAATCTAAATATGCAAGAGGTTGTTAAAAAGAGGTTGTCAAGCTACTTGACACTGGAATCATCTATCCTATGTTAGATACCAAATGGGTGAGTCCAGTTGAGGTAGTTCTAAAGAAGCATGGCATGACTATCATCAAGAATGAACATGATGAGCTCATCTCTACTAGGATTGTCACTGGGTGGTAAATGTGCATTCGTTATCATAGATTAAATTAAGCCACCCAGAAGGACCATTTGCCCCTTCCCTTCATTGATTAAATGTTGGAAATGCTGGCGATGCATTCCTTCTTCTGTTACTTGGATGACTACTCAGGTTTCTTTCAGATTCCTCTCCATCCTAATGATCAGGAGAAGACAACTTTTGCATGCCCTTACGCACCTTCACTTATCGTTGGATGCCCTTTGGGCTATGTAATGCCCCCGCCACCTTCCAATGCTGTATAACTATTATATTTTTTGATTTCATTAAGAGCATCATAAAGGTATTTATGGATGACATCTCCATCTACAGAGGTGCCTTTGACTTGTGTTTGGAAAATATGACTAAGGTACTCCATATATGTAAGGAAGTTAATCTACTGTTAAACCGGAAAAAGTGCCATTTCATGTTACAAGAGGGAGTGATTCTGGGTCATGTTATTTCTGATAGAGGCATTGAGGTTGATAAGGCTAAGATTGAAGTTATTAAGCGTTTTCCCCCGCCTACTTTTGTTGAAGGGGCGCCCTTCATCAAAGATTTCTCCAAGATTGCTTAACCTCTAACTCAGCTCTTGGCCAAAGATACCCCATTTGTGTTTACTAATGAGTGTCATGAAGCTTTTTACAGGATTAAGCAGGCATTGATTTCTCCCCCATCAGACAGCTACTTGATTAGGATATTTCTTTTAAGATCATGTGCGATGCCATCGATCATGCGATGGGGCAATTTTGGAGAACTGGAAGGATAATAAACCTGTTATGATCTACTACGCCAGTAGAACACTAGATGAGGCCCAGCAAAACTATACCACAACTGAAAAGAAGTTACTTGAGGTCGTGTATGCAATGAAGAAGTTTCGACGTTACCTCTTATGCTCTAAGGTTATTATGTACACCAACCATTTGGCCCTCAAGCTTCTCTTTGAGAAAAAGGATGCAAGGTCTTCCGTCATCCAGTTGATTCTCCTTCTGGAAGAATTTGACCTGGAGATCAAAGACAAGGCAGGGGCTAAAAATGTGGTTGCTAATCATCTCTCCAGGCTTATTGTTAAAAGCCCTAATGTTCCTCTGAATGACGCCTTCCTTCATGAGCATTTGTTGGCCATCTCTACGGGTGAAGCTCCATAGTTTGCTGACATTGCAAACTACTTAGCCTAGGGGGTCCTGCTATATGACTTGTCCCTCCATCAGAAGAGGAATTTCTTCCAAGACATCAAGTACTATTTTTTGGAGGAATCCTTCATTTATAAGCTATACAAGTATGGGATCTACGGGCATTGCCTCCCTGAGGTGGAGATCCAGAGCATAATTTCTCATTGTCACAACTCTCCATGCTTAGGGCATACTAGTACCTCTAAGACTGCTGCGAAGGTACTCTGAGCTGGGTTCTTTTGGCCTTCACTATCCAGGGACGTACACAACTATGCTCACTTATGTGATCATTTCCAGAGGATGGGAAACTTATCCCGAAAGAATGAGATGCCCCTCAACTTCATTCTTGAAGTTGAAATATTCGATGTTTGGGGCATCAACTTCATGGGACCTTTCCCATTCTCAAGGGGCAACAAGTTCATTCTAGTTGCGGTGGACTACGTCTCAAAGTGGGTAGCAGCTAAGCTATTCAACAAGGTGATCTTTCCTTGTTTTAGGGTCCCTAGAGTACTCATCAGTGACAATGTGACGCACTTCATAAAAAAAAAGCTTAAGGCTCTATTGAAGAAGCATGGAGTGCATCACAAGTATGGGCTTGGCTACCATCTCCAAATGAGTGGCCAAGTTAAGATCTCCAACCACAAAATCAAGACTATATTGGAGAAGACAGTTATGAGATCGAGAAAGGACTGGGTGAATAAACTTGATGATGCCCTTTGGGCCTATCGTACCACCTTCAAGACCCCCATTGACGCTAACCCATTTAGATTGATCTATGGTAAATCGTGCCACATCCCCGTAGAGCTAGAATATAAGGCTTATTGGGTCATCAAGCATCTCAACTTTAATTTGAAGTCTGCGGGTGAAAATAGATTGCTATAGCTGAATGAACTTGAGAAGATCCACTTGGATGTCTATGAGAGTTCGAAGATGTACAAAGAGAGGATGAAAAGATGGCATGACATGTTTATCAATAAGAGGAAGTTTCGGGAAGGTGACTTACTTCTACTGTTCAACTCCAGATTGAAGCTCTTTCCTGGTAAACTTCACTATTGATGGTCGGATCCCTTCAAGGCGCTCAAAGTTCATCCTTATAAAGCCATTGAGATAGGAACAGATGCCACACGTTCTTTCAAAGTGAATGACTCCAGGCTTAAGCATTACATTGTTAGTGCACCGATTGAGGAAAATGCCTCTTGTGACCTCCCCGATACCTCCTCCACTTAGAGGTCATCAAAGATCAAGCTCGGGACCTAAGCAAGCACTTCTTGGGGGGCAACCTAAGTTTTATTACTTTCTCTTGGAAACAAAAAAAGAAAAGCAAAAAGAAGAGGAAATAACAAGAGAAGAGAGGAAAAATGAGAGAGATTCTATTATTGTGAAAAAAAAACAAAAAGAGGCACGATTATACACCTACAGCTTTAAATCGTGCATTGCAGGTTTTAGTCATATAGCTCCTAAAACCCGAAGGGGCGTACGGTCAACTATGCGCTTTAGCACAACCATGTGCCTCTAGGTCTGTTGTTAAAAAAAAAAAAAAAGGGAGGCATTGTCGAATCGTGCTTGCCTTAGCTCTCAGCACTCACACTTTCTCTCTTTTTGGCACCCTATCTCCACACCCTCTCTCTTTAACTGTTGGCCACCACCAGTCTCCTTGCTGTCGCTACTCCCCTCCATCGGCGATGCCTACCCTCTGGCGCCCACCTTGGCCTCTAACCCCACTCCACCACCATCATCTTTTCCTCGCCTCACTACACCTGAAAACCCCCAACTTCCCCCTGGATCTACTCTTTCTCTTTTCCCATCGCATGTTCGGCCACTACCGGCAATGGCACCCATCGCCGTCGAGACCACCGGTGACCCCATACCAACCCCCCCAGAAACCCACCTCCACCACTCCCTCTTTCTCCACTCCCCCCTAAACTACCTTCCCTCTTTCTCTCACTCTCTTTCCACCCGCCGATGGTCCCCTAGTGTCGGCGACAACTCACCAACCACCCACCCCACTCTACCACCATCTATTCCCTAATAATTTGCCTATCCCAAGTCTTCACCTTGAGTCCAGATTGGTGTTTAATTGCTCACATTTGGGTTCCCTTAGGTTCAATTGCAAGCAATTAGGGTTTGATTTGCTGAATCGAGGGCATTAGTGTCAATTTACTGCTCAAGCTCACTCTTCATCACCATGGTGCCCAACAAGCGCTTGAAATCTACCACGACATCACTAGCTGAGCCTAAGGTGCTTGAGGTAATCCCCTACTCCCTCATGTTGTTAACAAGCATCATATTGCACTTATTGATGATAGTCATGCTAAATGATATGATGCAATTGTTAATCGAAAGATTTGTGCTCCTAATTACCTAGATGAGCACATTCTTGATACATTTCCCATGTTAGATGATTTGTGCATGCTCTTAGGAAGAGTTGGTTGGTTACAATTTGTGCACTTGTAAGAGCCGATATATGAGCGGCTTGTTTGGGAATTCATGAGCTGCCTTGTTGTGGACTTAGACCGGGATGGTGGGTACATCCGGTTCTGATTGTTCAACACACCCATGAGCTTACCCTTGCCTATTCTAACCAACGCCTTCACCTCCCTAATATAGGTGCCCTTACCCCTTGCCACGACTAGTATAACCAAATAGTTTTTAGCAGACCATTACGTGCTCAGGGCAACGGTATATAGCTCGGTCTACCAAGGCTGCATGGATTTGTAGTCCTATCCTCCACTACCTTCAACACCTCCCCATTAGCCATGTTTTTACCCTAGCCGATAACTAAAATGGGGTGAGGAAGGGAGAGTTTTTCATCCTTTGGGCTGCTTTGAACAATGAAGTTGTGAATACTGGTGCTTGCATCGCCTCTCACCTAGACGAGCAAGCTCAATCCCCTAAGGTTGTCATCGTCACCGGGGGTATTATTACTAGTCTTGATAGGGCTTTGGGCTTTGATAGTCAAGTGAACAAGTTAGAAGGCCTCTGCATGGGCCATATTGATGTCACCACCTGCATCAATATGAAGCTCCTCCACACCATTGGTGGGGGTAGCTTTGGCTCAACCATCATAGGCGTCATCTTTTCCCCCTACCTAACCAAGCTAAAACCACCATTGCCAACCCCTCCAACCTTTAATATGATGATGATGTAGATGGTGAGCATGAAGGCGAGGCCTCGCCTGATGATGCCTTAAATGATGAAGATGAGGCACCTCAAGCAGATCCCATTCGCTAGAGGGCACAGCTCGCTATTGAAGTCGGCCTATCTAGTACTAGTGCTTTCGGGGCCTCTGACTCGACCGCGGTCGACCCTTCTATGTATCAGACCATCTTGGACTGCCTTGATTAGTTGCAAGTGCAAAACCAGGAGATTCTACAGAACCACCGCTATATGTCACACCTAGTGCACTATGCCTATGAGCAACAGCAGTGGTCTTACCCCCCACCCGATTGGAGGCCCCGTGGGCCTCCCGGTCCCTGCTGATTTCCTATACATCTTTCCCCCTTCCCCCTGTGGTCCTTTGTCTATACTTTTCATTGGGGACAATGTAAGACTTAAGCATGGGGGGTGCGCTAGCTTTTCGCTCTGCTCGTGATCCTTATAGGATGCTGTGTCTGATTGGCCATAACTTTTTTATCAGCCACTGTGACTGGAGGATGAGTATTAAGGAGTAGTTATCACATGTATAACTCTGTACATGCCTGTAGTATCTAGTTGGGATAACCTTTAGGTCCTTCATATGTATATGCATCATTGCATTTAGGTAGTTTGATTTTCATTACTCGCATGCATATGCATCTAGGATAGTTCATATAGGTTAGGTGTTGCATTCTTGCATTGTATATATTCCTTTTACCTTTGCTTGAAGGCACACAAAAGGGAAGCAAAGTGAAATTGGAACTCTTAAACGAACGAGGTACTCTTCTTCCTTTTTTCTCTCTTTCCTTATTATGTGCTATGTGTAGTTTGCATTTGTTTTTGGTTTGAAGAAAAAGGTGAAAAGTGACAAAAAGAGAAAGATTTGGAATTGGTTGTAAAAACCCCTCTGATGATGACATTTAAGGGATGATGATTTGTTTGATGTTGTGCTAGTTTATGATGAACGGGATTCAATTTGGGTGGACTCTTGTAAAATGGTTATGAAAGTGATTTGTCCAATTGGTCATGTGTGCTTGCATTTTTTGCCCCTGAGAATTGTTGTGTTGTGAAATGTTTGAACCCTGATTGTTGGCCAACCTTTTCGAGCTAGTGTTTAGACTATGGTAGAATGGCCAGTGCGATTTTCGAGCCAATAGAGACTATTCATTATACATAGTCGAAATTTCTTTTCATGAGTATTAACCCTTCTGTGTGTACATCTCTGTAACTTGGCTTAACTCTCTTCAAAATCATGCTTGGTGTGTGCATAATGTTGATATGATTAAGGCATTCATTTGATCTATAAACCACATAAGCCAAAAAGCCACCATCTGATTCTAATGCTTATTGCTAGCCCTTTTTGAGCTTTTCCTTGTCATTTGGTTTACCCATATCTACTTAACCTATGGCCTGAAATGAACGATCCTACCTTAGCCAAGTTAGTAGAGCAATGTTGTGAGCCATAATTGGTTGGCAAGTATGTTGATTGGTGTTCCTCAGAATGGTTTGTTAGGGTTGTCGTTCTTAGGTTTTTTTTTTTTTTTTAAAGGGATCAGGAGTTGAACTGCTCTTAACCTTTGCCATTCATTCCTGTTCTTATTTGAAAGAAAAAAGCAATTAAAAAAAAGAGAAAAAGGAGAAAAAAAGAGCGAAAGAAGGCACGGAAATAAAATGTTTAGCATAGGAAATTTTCAATAATTACTTCAACCCCTTTCCTTGATACTCAGTTGGGAGGCAACAATAATGATCTTGTGATAATGAGGAGTTGGTGTTAAATGCTCACTACTTGGCTAGTTAGCTCCTCCTTGCCTAGACCTCTCCCCCCTTACCTTCGACCCTAACTTTGCTGCAATCCCTGGAAAGCCCTTATGATAAACGCTCGTGCACGTGACGCCAATGGTGGAGTTTCAAGAGTTTTGCCAAGCCTATGGCAGTATGCATACACTGAGGGTGCTCTTGAGTGCTCATTTTATCCTAAACACACCAGAGGAGTGTTCCCTTTCCTTTCCCCTAAAGGTGAGGATCTATCGGTCTCACTAGCTCACTACCAGTTTGGGGGAGGCATGACACATCTAAGCATTTTAATATAGGATGTCAGTTCTTGGATCGTAATCTTGTGGTTCTTACTCTTACTCTAGCACATGTGTTTTGAAAAAAACCAAGTTCTGCCCTGGTTGAGTCTCCTAGTTGTGAGTTGCCACATCCGTTGATCTGATTATCATCACTTACCTAAGGAGGTTGGTACTTCGAGATGAATCTCTCCCCTTTTTTCCTTTTGATTTATGATCATGCTTGGGGGCAAGCAAGTGCTATGGGAGAGTTGATAAACCAGTATTTTGGCTCTATTTTGAGCCTCTATTCGACCATTTTTTCCCTTATATCCATGATAAGCCACGATAAGGAAGGGGTTAAATTTGCTTCCTTGAGTCGATTTCTGTGCTTATTGCGTGATTTTCCTTGTTTTCAGGACTAGATGCCGAGAAGTTGAGGAAATCACATGTTTCGTAGGGAAGGGAAGCCTAGAGGACAAGTTTCACATGAAGAAAGAAGCCTTGGGAAGTACCGCGGGCTCAGAAAGGATGTTTGAGAAGCCTAGGAAAGTGCACGGTTGGTCAGGCATAGGCGCACCATCGTGCACTTCCTCCCTGCAATGAAATTTTCTATCTAGAAGGGGCGCTCGGTCGACCATGCGTCGACGCACGACCATGCGCTTTCCCCCTTTTTGTAACTTAATTGTTGTTTGGGGCTGTTTCTAGGCTATCTTGTGTCCTGTTTTGAGAGCACGTGTGAAGGGCGATTTTAGGGTTTACATTCTGAGTACTTTTGCAAACTTTTCTAGCATTGATTTGTGAGTTAATTGGAAAATTGATTGTAGATTCATCGTAGCAACGAATTCAAGTTTTTATCTACTTCCTCTATTCTTGCAATTGTAATCCAAGTTCTCATCTTTAGTCATGTTATTCAGAATAGGGTTTGTAATTGTAATTATGAATGTGAGCAAAGGCTAAATTTCCAATCTTGGGTTAGGATTAGCCCCTATTATGCGTAGTCGAATCATGTTTTAGGTTTTCATAAATTGCGCCTATGTTCTTGAGTTGAATTAATTCTTGCCTAGCATGTGATATGTTTGTTGAATTGCTTGAAAGAAACTATTCATTGTTCTTAACTAGGGTTTTTGGTTTCAACGAAAGTTGAATCCTTTACCTAGAGCAGCTTTGTGAGCGATTGAATTTCTTAACGTGAAAACAGCTAGAGCTTTAATTGGAAATTTGGACTATTCATCCTGTGACTTTGATAATTCTAGTTTCATGAAAATAGATAATTAGGATTAAGTCTAATGACCTTTGAGAGAAGGTGTAGATGTTCTTTGATTTGTAGTCACTCCATTTCAATCATTAGCATGGGTATTTTGCATGATCTGGTTTATGATTTGCAAAGCATAACAGTGGGGTGAACCCCACCTAAGATCTTCATCATTCGTTGAAATAGTCAAGTCTATTAACATTTAGCAGAATATAACTATTTTCAGTTTTTATCAACCTGAGTGAGTTTTTGCCTGAATTGAGGGTTGTAAGTCAATCTGGTGATTGAAAACAAGAGTTCCTTGTAGACCCGACCCTTACTTGCTGGTTGCTAGTTATAGCTACACCGTGTACTTGCGATAATTTTAATACAACACACCTTATCACAATATTATACCTTTGCCCTTGAATCTGATCTTCGATTCAAGCATATGGAGTCAAATGGTCCCCACACTAGAGATTATTCGGGGCCCTTTTGAAAATCTTTTTGAAGCGAACTTAATGTCCCTTTTAGTATCCCTTTAGTTTATGATTCATATGGGCCTATTGTCCCTTCGGTGTCCCTTAGGTTATTGTTGGTTTCAAAAAGTGCACTTCGTTAATAAGTTTCTCCTAAAACTCACTGGCAATTTTGTTAGTTAACTTTACTATCTCTATCTTATTTTATTTTATTTTTTTTTTTTGAGTTGAGGCATAATAGGCTCGGGATCCGAGATAGTGCCACTGTTTAGACTAGGAACTAGGCTCAATGCTAGGTTAGATAGCCAATACTATCTAGAACCAGGCCATAGGACTGGATCTGGTTCTAGCCTAGATCAGAACTTTGGTCTAGTCCACTTATTCTGCCACAATTTGATTACTTTTAAGAAAAATTAAAAATCAATTATGAATCCAAATACATAGCAAGTGAGTCCAACAATTTGTGGGGGAGCTGCACTCGGGGGTGAACCCCGGGATGTGGTCTTTACACCAGGCTTTCAATTTCACTAAGTTTCATTGTAATTTTTTAACCCTGACTTTGAGAAAGTTTACTAATTTAGTGAATTAATGTGTATGTAGTATATTCTTAAAGCCTATAAAGAGACGTTCCAAATAATATGAAGGGAGATACTAGTTTATCTTTTTGGAAGATTTTTATATTGTGAGCAGTATTGCTATCTTTAGAATCTTATCATTACTAGAACAGTTACAATTGCAATTTATAACTTCATCTCTGTATAAACAATGGTTGGCTTAAACTTATATGGTCCTTTAACTTTTACTCCTAAAAATTAAATTGAACTTTTGGAAAATATTATAACTTTTTTGCTTGATTTATTCTTTCCTGTGACGAAATTTTTTTCTACCCATTAAGCTTGATTCTTGTCTTAATTTATGCTACACCCATTGTGTACTTCCTTTCTAGCTCAATTCTCTCTGCTATAAATTTCAAGCTTCCGAGTTAGTTTTATACAAGCAAAAGCAAACTTCTTGTACACTACTATTTTGAAGCTTGGGCATTCGTTTGTTTCCGTTTCTACCCGACCGTATCCTCCCCAAATGCACGCGGGCAACCAGGGAAGTGTAGCTCGGAGATCAATAGCCAACGAGCAGCAAATTGACCTTTGAGTTAGAGGTTCGCAGCTGACTACAACAATGGTTCCTGGCATTGATGTTTGGATAAGCTCATTTCACTCATTCTATGTGTTTGACGTTTAGCATATCCAGATGTCTTTGTTTCCAACAATGAACATTTTTACTCCCCATTTTGATGACTTGGCCATTTATTTATTATGCTGAAAAAGTGAAATAGAATACACTTTACATTTAATATATATATATATATATATATATATATATATATATATATATATATATATATATATATATATTACTGCCCCTTCAATTTGACTCAGTTTCATCACAAAGTTGCAGCAATAACTTTTCAGAGAGTTCATTAATTGAGTGAATTAACGTGTAGTTGGTATACTCCAACGTCATTAAGGGATATTCTTGACAATATCAAGAAAGATATTAGTTTTCGTTTAGGAAGAAATCTTGTGTGGAGTATTATTATTTTTAGAATCCTATCATCAGTAAACAAATTATTATCACTATCTATACCATAGTTTTTGTATAAATAGTGATGTACTCAATCTTATTTGATCCTTTCTTTCTGAGTAGTAGTAGGATAAATTTCAAAATAATGCTATAAGGAAAATACAATACAACTGCTAAAATGCAAATACACAACTTACAAAGTGGAAAAATAAACCTTTAAATCACACCATAACTGCTAAAAGATACTTTTATAAAGTCGTTAGTTTTCAGTCAGCTATCCAATCACCTTATATGATTGTTAAACTACTTGATATTATCAAGAATGATATTACCAGTTAGAATACCTCTTAATAAAAGCTTCAATGGGGAGAAAGGAGGGTGTAGCGATAGGAGTATTATCCGAATCTGGAAAAAACCAATCAAAATCCAACCTATTTTGCACCCGAGTAGGTGATGAAAATAAGTTTCAAGAGGATGTGGGTATAGGTATGTGTATTTCGCTTGAAAATGGTAGGTATGGGTATGGGTATATGAATTTTTAAAACTCATAACCAATTGTGTATCCAATCTACTAATAAAAGCCATCCAAAATACGTTAAAATCCAGAAATAAATGTTAGGCATGAAACTCTAAGTGTATAGTGTTTATTTATGTAGAAATAAAGAAATTTTTTTTTTAACAATTTTAACTTCCGTGAGTTCATTTGTAGATGAATTTTAGTAGCGTCGCTTGAAATTGTTAATCAAGTATAGTGCGTATGTAAATATGGGTGGCACTTTATGCACTTTATATATATCTGAATAAAATCTGTAAATTCGAAAAACCCGATAAATATGAGTATAGATATAACCATCTAAACTTTAATGAGTATGATTTTTAAAAATGAATATTCGTGCAGGTATGACCCAACCAGCCCCAAATCCCATCCTCGCCCATCCCTAGCAGGGAGGCTGGACGGCAGCTGATAGCTGTTGCCTATTGAATGGACGCACTAATGCCAGAGCACGACCTTTACTAACGGCGTCACTAATCCAACCACGTGTAGTCATTTTTAAAAGAAACTATTCCACGCTTCGCATTCTTCCAAATGCCACCCTAAAGCTTCCAAACTCAAAACAAAAATGATGTCGTCCATGGATAGAATTAGAATATAGAAACCACTTGATTAATTAATTTGTAATTAACTGGGTAGAATCCTTAGGTAACATATAGTAATGCAAAATATTGCACTCAAATCTCTCTTGTTGACACTCTTGTTGATTCATATTTGTTGTACATTCTCTTATTAAGTTATTACAGAGGTGGGAATATTAAATCAATTTAAATGTAAACAGAATTGACTTGGTAAGTCACCTGTCCTTATCAAACGCTAATCGTACGTAGTGCCAAAACCATAATCAAAACAAAAAAAGGACGGGATGCGGCAAGTAGGTGTAAGGTGCCCGTAACATTTTTCCTTTGGACCATACCATCTGTCATTATCATTAGCTTGGGGCTGCCCATCAAAAAATGTGGGGATTTCTCATGGGATAATGAGATATACATAATTGAAATTTATATAATTTTTTAATAAAAATGATTTTTTTAAAATATTGATTTATCATATACTAAATAAAAATAAAAGTGCAATGAGACCATATAAATTTAAAATATAGATATCTTACTGAATTCTTAGTATTGAATATTATAAGACGGTAAAAGTCATTATGATCACATCACGAAATTGACTTATCAAAATATTTTTTCCATTTGTTAATATAGCTAATAGACTCCCTAACATGAAAATAATGAATAATGCTAATATCACAAATTTAATGATTTTAAGTGACTCAAAACACCTAATATACATAAAGTTTTAAGTTATATGATTTAAATACAATAATATTTGGTCTATACCGATCACTAGTCCTATATTTTCTAAGTCTTCAAATAACCAGTCTTATAAAATTTACCTTATTTTCTGACAGGAAGATTAGGGTAAGTTTTATAAGATATATTGAATCTTTGTCATCTTTCTTTTTATATTATTTCTTCACTTCATATATATATATGTGTGTGTGTGTGTGTGTGTGTGTGTGTGAGTGTGTGTGTGCGCGTGCGCGCGCGTATGTACGCACATATATATGTATATATATATATATATATATATATATATATATATATATATATATATATATATATATATATATATATATATATGTATGTATGTATGTATTTTTTGCACAAAAGAATAAGCTTTATTAACCTAGACAAAACTGTATACACCCCCCTCTTTAACCCATTCCTTCAGTATATGTTCATCTTTGCAGTAAAAGGTCTATACATGCATTATAATTTCCCCTATGCTGATGTAATTGTAGTATTCTGTGTGTGACTTGCCTTCTAATCTCTGTTAATACCTCTTGAGCTGGGAAAGTAATATTATGGAAACATTGTCTGTTTCTTGCAAACCATATCTGGTAGATGATTGCACAGACCAGAGCCTGAAATAGGCTTCTCATCTTCCTTGGGTTCTTCATTTTATACATGGATTTGAGAAATGCTTCCCTCCCTTCAAGCTGCAGTTGAAGGCCCCATTCAGTACAGAACTTACTCCAAATTTCTCTTGCATATGTGCATTCGAAAAAGAGGTGCTCATGTGTTTCAGGGCTTTGTTTGTACATGGGACATTCAGTTGAACGTAGAGCTGTGAATCTTCCTATTCTCTGCAACACTGGTAGTCTGTTCTGCATAAACAGCCACATTGCAAATGTGTGCCTTGGTATACAGGTTCTGGTCCAAACCAGATTAACCCATTTGGGTTTCTCATTCTCCTGCATCAGCCAATTATACCCTTCTGTTACTCTGTTTTCCTTCCTAGGATAACCTTCAAATCTGGTTCTGACCTGTTGTAATTTCTTCCAGTACTAGCTAATGTCACTCTTAGGGGTATATTCCCACCAGTTTTTCCTTTTAAGGTATCTCCCATGCACCCATTTGACCCACAGGTTGTCTTTTTTCTAAGCTATGGCCCAGACCAATTTAGCAATACAGGCCATGTTCCATTTCTGCATGTTTTTAACCGCCAACCCACCTTGTTTTTTTGGAGTACATAGCTTGTCCCATGCAACATATGGAGCTCTTTGATACTTGTCATTCCCTCCCCAAAGAAAGTTTCTACACAACTTCATAACCTGGTGCAACGCTTCCTGTGGTAAGATAAATATTTGTGCCCAAAAGTTAAACATACCAAACAGAACAGAGTTGACCAAGACCAATCTTCCAACATATGAGATGTGTCTGGTCGCCCACACTTGAATTTTTGCTATAATTTTCTTAGCTAACATACTGCATTCACCTTTGGTAAGCCTACTAGCTATTATAGGCATTCCCAGGTACCTGAAAGGAAGATGTCCTTCTGTGAAGCCTGTAATGTTTAGGCAATCTTGCTGTAATTGAGTGCAGTCCCCTCCAAAAACTATGTTTGACTTTTCCAAATTTGCAGTAAGTCCAGAGCTTAGTGTGAATTCATGGAAAGCATCCATGAGAAGTTCTAATGCTGCTGGTTTTGCTTTATAAAATATTATCAAGTCATCAGCAAACATAAGATGAGTCAAGCTTAGTTTTTTGCAGTGTGAGTGGAATTCAAAAACAGGCTGCATACTAGCCTTCCTGAACAATCTTGAGACATACTCTATAGTCATCACAAACAACATTGGAGAAAGGGGATCTCCCTGTTTGAGCCCTCTCCTACCCTTGAAGAAGTCCCCTTGCTGTCCATTAATATGTATAGCAAATTATACAGGAGTAATACACTGCATTATCTATTGGATGAAAAGAGGGGGAAATCTAAGTGCTTGTAGTAGTTCAATAAGGAATTCCTAGTGACCTGAGTCAAATGCCTTATGCAGGTCAACCTTTAGGATACAACTGGGGGGGCGTGTGTTTCCTTTGGTACCCTCTTGCTAAGTCTTGGCAAAGCAGCACATTGAAAAGCAACTCTCTCCCCTTGACAAAAGCCCCTTGTCCACCATCAATAATGTGAGGCAAGACTTTCCTCAATCTGGTACATATCAGTTTTGTTATGCATTTGTAAATGACATTGCAACAGGAAATTGGTGTGAAGTCTTTTGCTCTTTCTAGATTAGATATTTTAGGTAGAAGCACTAACTTTGTTTGTCCATAAAATTTAGAAAGGTGTCCACCAGAGAAGAACTCCCTAATTGCAGCACATACCAGAGGACCAATGTCATCCCAGCAAGCCTTATAAAACCCAATATTATAGCTATCTGGGCCCGGAGATTTGTCAGATGGGATAGAAAATAGCACCCTCTTTATATCTGAGTCTGAGAAAGGTAGACATAGCTGCATTTGTTGTTCCAGACTAAGGCATTCCCCCGAATTAACCACTTGAGTGTCAACATGTGTCCTGTAGAGATTCTTTCCCCCCCATAATTTTTTATAAAAATTGGTCATGACTTTAGACACTGCTTTAAATCCTTCCACTCTCTGGTCGTGTTGATCCCTGATATGATAAATGCTTGTCCGTGCTTTTCTTTATTTCATCTTCGCCATGAACACTCTTGAACACTCATCCCTAAAGCTGATCCATTCAGCTTTGCTTTATTGTTTAATTAGCAACAAAGCAGAGTGATTGATAGAGACATGCTTTTCTCTACGACTGACCTCTTTATGGATAAGTTCTGGGTTGGTAGGGTTATGCTGCAATTGATCCTGAATTTGCAGAAGCTCAGATCTTGCAACTGTTTGCTGTTGATAGATGTCTGCAAATTTGGTCCTATTAAGCTTCCTGAGGGGATGCTTTAATGCAGTTAGGAAAAGATGCAATGCCTTCAGATAAGATCCCCTTGTCCTCTTTTTCAACCCTTGTTTGACAATGTCCTTGAAAATCTGATCCTTTGTCCACATCTCACAAAATTGGAATGAGCTCTTGGGTTTTAGAAATTGAGGAAAACTCAGAATTATGGGAGTGTGGTCAGACAATCCTTGAGACATGTACTGTACATGAGTAATCATTACAATCATACCAAAATTCATTATAGAAAGCTCTGTCTATTCTAGACCATATCGTCTTATTTGTCCAGGTAAAGAAGGCTCCTTCATATTGGAATTCTTTTAGTCCACTTTGATTGATACATGATGCAAAATCCCTTGTTTCTCTTTCAGTGACTTCCACTCCTCCTATTCTTTCCCCTAGTCTAAGCACTGTGTTGAAATCCCCTAAAACACACCATGGGTCCTCCAGAGACAAAGCAATTGACTTAATGGCTTCCCATAAAGGTACTATCTGATCATCCAGATTCCTTCCATATACCAATGTAAGAAAGAAATGCTTGTTTGTGGGTAGGTGCTTGACCTCCCCATGAATTAGCTGGTCTGATTTGAGAATGAGATTGAAGTGATATTTCCTTGGTTGCCAATTGAGAATAATCCTACCTCTCTCTATCCTAGTGGCATTGTGCTCCCATTTTCAGTTTATACATACGTTGCTCATCACATGTTGAATATTGGTCTCTTTGACCTTGGTTTCCAAAAAACCTACTATCCCTGCACTTTCCTGCTGCAAGAATACTTTGATGTCTTCTTGCTTAGTTGGGGCATTCATGCCCCTAATATTCCAACTTATTATCTTATCCATGTGGGGTTGAGTCACCCTCCCCCCTTTTTCCTTCCATCTCCTGAGCTTCAGCCCCCTCCATTAGGACATTGTATGTATTGGTGATTTCCATTGAGACAGTGTGTTCCTCCCTTCTGGGCATAATGTGTCTTGTATTGTGCGTTGTAACTAGTTGAAAGCCATCCTCTCCCCTGGGTTCAGCATCATTTAGGGGTTGTGCTTCCTACATTACTCATGTGTATGTCCAAACATTTTGCACTTATCACATTTGACAGGCATCCATTCATAAATGACCTTCTGTCTGAGTAAGACTCCTTTTTCGTTTGCAAACTCTACATACTCTGGGAATTGGCCCTCCAGAGACATCTCTACCATTAGCCTTGGATACTTTAGCATAGACTTATCCTTTGTGTATTTATCTGTTTTCAAAGGATACCCCAGCATACTACCTATCTTACTCAAGCTCTGCATCCCCCAATATTTAATATCTAATTCTAGCAGCTGAATACAAATGGGAAGAGAGGTAATTGCATCAGTGTTAATTTCCATTTCAGGGGTCCAAGTCTTTACCATAAAAGGTTTTTTGTCAAAGTGGTACACCCTTTTCTGAGCTACTGTCAATGCAGCTTGGTAATCCTCAAACCGCACTAGGTAAAGACCTCTCCTGACCATTAGCACCTTATCAATTGCAAATTCACCCCAGATTCTATTCACAAACCCTGCTATGACCTCATAAGGCGGATTTGCACCCAAAACACAGCATAAAACTGCATTTTGCCAACAGGTCACCTCATCCTCAATATCTTCGGCATTCAATTGAGCACATTTGGCACCATTAATCTCAATAGCAGGGATAAATTCAAGAGCTGTACCTTCATTGGGGTCAACCAAGGAAGCAAATATTGGGAAAACCCTAGCCGAGTTCTGCCCTTTTTCGATTACTATTTGACTGGATAGTTGATGTGGTTGTGTTTCTGTCCCATCGATTACATCTTCTAGTGCAGCAATAGCCTCAGGGGAAGTCGTGGATAGCTTTATATCTCCCTTATTACCTCGATTCAACCGTGGTCTGCCTCTTCTGCCTCCTCAGGCCATGGAGCCCTGAGCTCTGGGATTTTAGAGAAGAAATCAGAGGTTTATATATATATACATATATATATATATATATATATATATATATTATATATATATATATATATATATATATATATATATATATATATATATATATATTATACAAACAGGTACATGCAGATATAAATATATATATATATATATATACACACAACACAAATAAATATATACATATACATATATGTACATATATACATATATAGATATAGATATATATATATATATATATATATATATATATATATATATATATTATACATATATCTATATATATATATATATATATATATATATATATATTATATATATATATATATATATATATATATTATATATTATATATATATATACATATAATATATATATATATATATATATATATATATATATATATATATTATATATATATGTATATATATATATATCTATATATTCAATATATATATATATATATATATATATATCATCTATATATATATCTATATATCTATATATATATATATATATATATACTACACCACACACACACACACACACACACACACACATATATATATATGCATGTAAACAAATCCGTATATATATATGTACAAATATATATATATGTCTGTGTGTGTCTGTGCACATGCGCGTGTGTGTGTGTGTATATATATATATATATATTTATATATTTATGTAATATATGTATGCATATATATAAATATATGTATATATATATCTGTGTGTGTGTGTGTGTGTATATATGTGTGCGTATATATACATATATTATATATAAGAATATCAGTATATATATCTATTATTAGTAGATATATTATTATATATATATATATAATACATACAATGCATATATATATATATATAATATATATATAATATACTATATATATATATATATAGTTATATATATGCTATGTATGTATGGTATATATATATATATATATAATCTATACTCTATATATATATATATATATGTGT
>JAKOGI010002748.1:65852-80852 GCA_029747015.1 Carnegiea gigantea
TGTATGTATGTATACATGTGTGTGTGTGTGTGTGTGTGTGTGTGTGTGTGTGTGTATGTTTATAAGCATACATGTATATATATCTGGATATATGCATGTGTGTGTGTGTGTGTGTGTGTATATATATATATATATATACACATATGCATATGCATTGCATATATATATATATATATATATACTATAATATATTATAATATATATATATATATAGTATATATATAGTATATATATATATATATATATTACATACAATATATATATATTATATATATATATACATATAAATACATACATAACATAATATATATATATATATATATATATATATATGTACAAAAATACATCTGATCTGCGACGGATTTTTCGACGGAGAAAGTTGATTTTTCCGACGGAAAAATTGATCTTCGACGGAAAATGCAACTCCTAACGTCTCATCGGAATTCAGCTCGTCGCAGAAAATACTCCGACGGAGCCTGACGGAGTCCGACAGAATTTTCGATGGGGAACACCCGTCGGAGAAACCGGCGGATAGTACTGCGCTGCAGTCTGCACGCAGAGAGGGCAGGGAAATTCCGGCGGAATTTCCCCCCTAAAAGCTTTTAATTTTTTTTTAAAAAATTTGGTTCTTAAAAACCAAAAAAAATTGAATATATTACAATATGTGTAATAAGTAATAATTATACCAAATATAAAGTTTTATATCTGCCAAAAGAAGGTGCTAAATTAATTATTAATTATGACATTCATAAAACACAGTTGTTTTGGATCTACACGCAGATCACATAAACTACACGTAAATCATATAAACTAATCAGAGTCAGATAAATTTGTGGGATCATCGTCATTGTCATTTTGGGAGTCCTCTTCATCATCAGGGTTCAAGTTGATGTGGCTGGAAGAACCTGCACTTTGACCTTTAAAAAATCTTAAAATTTTTTTCAGCATGCGCTCTGTCTTCCCCTGTTTCTTGGCTATTTGAGTTATAGCCTCTGCTTACTTGGTTATGCTCTCATTGAAGACTTGCGCTAGGTCTCTTGGATCAAAATGCTCAGCTGATGAGTGACGTGCAGCTGCAATGGTTGCTGATTTCTTCAACTTGTCCCCCTCCGTGTCAAAACCGTATATACGGCCTTTCTTGTCGAGATTTTCTTTAATCCAAAGCTCTTCTTGGGTCATAGGTGACTGTTGAGAGGCCCCTTGAGTTGCAGCTTGAGAGTACTCCTGCCATTTGTTGTGATGATCCTCCTGAAAATTGTCAAAAATAAAACTATTTCATACTAAACCTACAATTATAACATGCGAATAATCTCTGAATAAAATGTGCCAAACTTACATATTTTTTTGCAGACTTTTTATCCACAAAAGTTTTGTCTTTCACCTTGCAGTGAGTGTCCTTAAACAATTCCTCACATGTGGGTTCTCTACATAATGCTTTGGCCTAAAAAAAAAAGTAACCAGCAATTAAATATGAACAAGGATGAAAACCTCAATCCATACCATACATTGTATATGAGAACTACGCTTATTAATAATCACATTCCTTATGTAACACCCCCGACCTCAGGCGGGTCGTGTTACACGCCACAGCCTTCCCCTGGGGAAAGACTGTTAAGGCAACTTGCTTAAACCTATTTAAAACATAACATAAAAGAGAGACTCAAAGTTTAAAACTTAAGCCACTATAACCTAATTGGGCCTTGGGTATAACCCCAGGGTTAGGAATCCTAGAATTTTCTCAATTTTTCTGGGGGAAAACGGCCAGAGTTTCCCCTAAAAACTGACCATTTCCCAGGCTTAAAGCCTTACATAATAACCTTGCAATACATAATGGTATTATATAACACCAACATCTCAACGGCTACACGCCGGAGTTCACAACTCTACGGGCCACACGCCCGGAGTAAACAGAGCTTTCTATTTTTCATACACTTTACAAGAAGTTAAATAATTACATAACCTTACAACTTATTCCATATTACATAAATACGTCACAATCAAACCAAGCAAGTCCATCCTTGTTGTACTCCACGCATCAGTCACATACCTGTAGATCTGGGGAAAAGGGGAAAAGTAATGGGGATGAGCAACCACTGCTCAGTGAGTAAACCCTCTCTCCCAAAACATACTTAAAATACAATTTAACTTACGCAAGCCTTTCGTAATTCATTTTAGTTGAAGAGCTTTCACATAATACATCATATTCGAACCATAAACCGAGTGAAGGAGTAATCATACCAAAAGGCTTAACTTTAGAAGAAACCATAATGCGTTGACTTAACATAATAAAGTTACGCAAACCCGGAAACATAGCATAAAAGGGGTTTTACGCATAAGTTTAACTTACCGAAAATCATACATAGTAACATAATCACGTAAATGAGGAGACTATACTCTTAGAGGTACTTTGTTACTGCCATCCCGAGTCGGCCAAACTCGAGCGGCAACATACGCCTATCCGGACAGACATCATACTATGCTGAGACGTAATTTCATACTTAGACTTCAGGCGGGAATCAAACCACCATCCCTGAATCTATCATAACGTAACATATGTGATACCAGGCGGGAACTAAGCCACCATCCCTGGGTCTCAGACTTAAGCTTAAAGTTTCTAGAGTAGCTCCTTTACGTACACATAGACATAAGCATAACCATACGTTCACATACATACTCATATTGGTTCATATATACGTCTTAGGAACTTATGAAATTCATATACATACATACTTAGTAGATAAACATACTTATACGTATTCATATATAAGTTTTATGAACTTAAAACATGAAAACATAATTTCCTTACGACTTTAGCTTTAGGCGAATAACAAGAAAGGCCTCTTGGAAACATGGTGAGTGTACTAACTTACGATTCAAAACTTGGTAGTTACTAGCATGCACTTGAAAGGTAGGCTTCGTAAATAATCACCTTCAGTTGCCCTTTTTGACGCTCATTGTAATCCTTCAAACACAAGCGATGAACGTGATACAAGCCAAGTTTACTAATCTTATAAATCGATTTCGTGAATGGTTTAAAAGCTTTTCATAATCGAATTAAATTTGCTAACGTATAAACTAACTTGTAAAATACGTTTACGAATTCGTAAAACGACTTCGTTTCTAATTTAGAAGCTTCGTATAAACGTAATACGTTAATTAACTCATAAAACGATCTCCTTTTAGACTTAAAAGCTTCTCTAAAGGGCAATAAGTTGGTTAATACTTAAAACGACTTTACTTGAAACTTCAAGGTTTTCTTATAAAGGTAACACATTTACCAAATCGTAAAACGACTTATTTTCTAACTCGAATGCTTCGTATGAACGTAATAAGTTTACTAAACCGTAAAACGATTTCGTTTTCAACTTAAAAGCTTCTTAATAACGTAATACGTATGTTAGTTTGTAAAACGACTTCGTCCTGAACTTGCAAGCTTCTTATAAATAAAATAAGATCTGTTAACACGTAAATCGGTTTCGTAAGTAACTTTAAAAAACTTCTTACAAACATAGAAGGGTTTATTAAACCATAAAACGACTTAATTCCAACTTACATGCTTCGTATAAATATAATAGGGTTCCTAAATCGTAAAACGATCTCGTTTTCAACCCAAGAGCTTCTTAATAACGTAAAACGATTGCTAACTCATAAAACGACTTCGCTTTTTAGCTAAAAGCCTCCTTGAAATGTAATATGTATGCTAAATCGTAAATCGTAACTTGTTTAAAACATAACGTGTTTAATTAATGCTTAATTCAAACTAAGTTCGAAGCTTAAGGCTTCTCATAAACATTATAAGTCTATTAACACATAAATCGACTTCCTTTACAACTTCAAAGCTTCTTAAAACGTAATAAGCTTGTTAAGTCTTAAAACGATGTCATTCCTAACTTCAAAGCTTCATATAAACGTATTACGTCTACTAACTTGTAAAATGACCTCGTTTTTAATTTAAGAACTTCCTATAGACGTAAAACGTTTGCTAGTTTGTAAAACGACTCCATTATTGACTTAAAAGCTTCGTATAAATGTAATACGTTTATTAACTTGTAGAACGACTTCACTTTAAACTTAAAAGTTTCTTATAAACGTAATACGTTTACTAAATCGTAAAGCGACTTAGCTTCTAACTTGAATGCTTCGCATAAACTCAATAAGCTTACTAATTCGTAAAGCGACTTCGTTTTAACTGAAAAGGCTCTTTATAAACATAATAAGGTTGCCTAATCATAAAACGACTTTGATTCTGACTTGAAAGCTTCATATAAACGTAATAGGGTTGCTAAATCATAAAAACAACTTCGTTTCTAACTTAGATGCTATGATTAGCAATAATGTAAGCTAGATTCTTCGAAAACTCCATTTTAAAGCATCTAACAACCTTTCAAGAATATATTGGTTCTGCCTTAGCATAGCAGTGTTTAATTCATTCGCTTGTCCACACATATAATCGAATTCATACAATAACAATCCAATCTACCAATTCAGTAAACTGATTCATATAACTATCATTCGAAATCCTTAAAATAGGAGGGATTAAAGGTCCACCCACCTCGAATTCAAGCTGTAGGCGTGCAAACTGACTGGATTGAAGCTAATTTCGAACCCCCAAAGCTAAGTATCCCCTCTACTCTTCGCGCAAGGCTCGACCACTTCCAAACCTAAAACCCTAACTTGTAATTTTTGAGAAGTTGAGCACAATTAGCATGAATTGAAGGGAATTAAACCAAGGATTCAATTTATAGAGGCAAGAGTGTTCGAATCTCACCGTGCATGCGCCGAATTCGCCGGTGTTCGGCCGGTCTTTCGCCAAAATCAGCCCAACCGTGGCTAGTTCTCGTCCCACCGCACGGAATCAGGCCACCGACACCTGGGTTGGTTGGGTTCGCGGTAGCAGAACGAAGAAGAACAGGCAGCAGGGCTAGGGTTTAGGACTTAGGATCATCGCGGGAAGAAGAAGAAGAAAGGGAAGGCCATGGGGGTCGGGGTCAGGCAGAGGGGGAAGGGGAGGTAGGCTCTCAGGGGGTCGACTGGCTCAAGGCCGGCGACCGACGACGGCGTGCGTGGCCGGAAGCGAAAGAGGCGAAGGAGGACAGGGGAAGCAGAGCAGGGGAACGGGAAGAAGAAGAAGAAGAAGAGGAGAGAGAGAGGGCTCGGGAGGGGGTTTCACGCGTGAACCCCCCCTTTTTCCTTTTTTTTTTGGTTGCTAAAAGGTAGTAGATCACCTGATGCTATTGGTCGAATTCTCGGGTCCCTTATCCTAAACCGAAATCGTTAATATAATCGTCTGTCGACTTACTCGCCCTTGATTATATTAAAGCTCGATTTAGTTAATTACAGAACTGTTACCAGGATTCAACAATCTAATCGTATTCGCTTTGGGTGGAGCTTCAAGAAATCGAAGGCTATTCAACTTTTACAACTTCAGACAATTTATTTTTGGGGATCAAAAATTGAATAGATCAATAACTTGGCCGATATGGTAGTTGTAGGTTGGCGGATAATAAAATAAAATTTTCCAACCTAACAGGCATAATATTTGATAAGCAAGTACAATAGAAATGCGGGCCTCACACCTTACCAGGCGCCTTTTCCTTTCACTAATCAGAATTGAGCCGCATGTATGTAACGAAGGACCAGAACCTTCAGCGTCACTCAATCTATTCTTTTTATTTTGTTGACTCAATTTCTTGAACTTGTCATCCTCACTCCAATGTTTAAGCATCTCATTCCAAATACTAGGTGGTAACCACTTCGATTTTTTCTTATATTTCCTGGCATATCCAAGAATCCCTAAGTCGAGTTGCCCCTCTGTACTCAAAGTTACGCCGTATCTAAGTTTCATGGTTTGGATGCCAGTAGTAGTGTTTCTGCGCCAAAGTTGAAGTATATTAGTAATTAAACATCTCAAACAATCCAATGACGACTTTCAAATTCGTTGTACAGAAAATTAACCTTGAACTCACTAAACCATATGTCTCTCTGAGATTGTGGAACTTCCCCTCACGTGGTCCAAGGACGTGGGTACTTACCTGCAAAGCTTTCAACAATTTTCTGAACTACACCTTGATATGGAACAAAACTAAGAACAAAAGAAGAATTTGTTAAAAGTAATTACTGTACGCATTAAAAGAATATGATTACTGAAGAAGTTATAAGGTTTGTAATGAACTTACGTGTCACCATCGGGTTGTAAATATATCTTATTATTGGTGCTTGCAATTTCACTATCAGGTGCAGGACTGTGTCTATCTCTTCCTACCCCTTCATTTTGGACCCCTTCGTTGTGCACTGAGTCGCTTGGCATTCTAGGTTGCCCCATAATCTGATTACCATTGAAATGTGGACTAACAGTACCAAACTGTTGATAAAGTAATGGAATAACTGAAGTACTACCCATGTAAGGAATATTGGGTTGGATTGGTGACTGCATACCCGCACCAAAAAAAGGTGGTTGCATATGGGGTTGCTCATTCATACTATCAAAATAATTTCCGAATGGTTGAGTTGGATCAAGAAAACCTCTAAACATTCCGCTAAAGGTGTTTGTTTCATAGTTTTGATCAGCAGGATCATACTGTGGGGTCGGTTGTGGTGCTCCCCTACCCGCATCATTCCTAACTGTTCGACCACGACCACGTCCACCATTGAGTCCAGACATCTAACAAATAAGAACAAAATAAAAAAATATAACCGCGTAAGTATTCATAGTATTGTCAGTGAAAAAATTACAGTACATATATACAATTGTTTTTCTGGGTCTGCAACTAAGAAAAACTATATACACATGCATAAATATCCATACAACGAAAATATTAAATCAATCATTCTGGGACACATCGTCATCGTCATCGTCATCATCACCACTTTGCAATGCCATATTTTCATCATCATCATCATCATCAATGTCTTCACCTTCATCCTCTTCATCACCATCATCATGTTCACCATTCCCATCATGATCATCACTCCAATCATGTCCATCAACATCATCAGCTTGTGCAGTTCCATCGACTAATGCTATGGCTATTATATTATCCACATTCATGGTTGTCATTCCTAACTGTTGATAGGCAAGTTCTAGATTATCCTTATATTTAGGAGCACCGCGAGATTTGTTCGGTATAGCTACCCACCAATTCGCTTTTCCTGATATCCCCTCAGGGTACTTAATATATACCACTTGGGTTGCAATATCAGCAAATATAAATGGGTCAAACTTTCTGTAACGTCTGGTATGATTAACCTCGAGATATGGGATAAATTTAGGATAACGCAGCCCCCGAGGAACATCCGGATCAAACCACTCACAATTAAAAAGTACACATTTTTTAATTGGCTCACCCGTA
This sequence comes from Carnegiea gigantea, assembly GCA_029747015.1. Lineage (NCBI taxonomy): Eukaryota > Viridiplantae > Streptophyta > Magnoliopsida > Caryophyllales > Cactaceae > Carnegiea > Carnegiea gigantea. The sequence goes on from JAKOGI010002748.1 coordinate 73,202, forward strand.
AATTCAACACGAATAATTTCGTGAAGTATGTCATAATAATCCCCTGGTACTTCATTATCTTCGCCAACTCCTTTGACACACACGCCACAATTTTATGTTGCTTTATCTTCATTTCTAGCCTTGGTATGAAACTAGTAACTATTAACTTTATACGCAGAAAAACATTCCACTACCATAATCGGTCCATGAGATAAGTTCACCAAAAATTCTTGCCTCTCATCATTAAACACCCGATAAGAATTGACCTATGAAGAAAAAAAGAAGGTAATCCTCTTTAGAGTTACAAAAATGTTTTTTAGGAATTCAAGGTTACTTAAGAAAAATTACTTACATTACACTCAAACCATTGTGCAAAATTTGCCTCGATAAATAAGTCAACTTCCACATCACTTGCATTTGGATTATGGCCGCGAAATTGATGTCTGAACCAACTGTAATGTTTAACGAGTGAAATTAATTAATTATTATTCGACAATTATTAAGTATTCAAATGAAACTTTCAGTAACTGATATACTTACTTCAAATATGGTTGCACTTCAGCACAATTCAGTAAAATGTGAAGGCAAGCGACACGCCGCCTCAGTAAGATATCTTTTTCCTCGATTTTCAAATGGAGTACCCTTACGGTTGAATACCGATAGAGTTGGCATTTGTGGTTCGAATTACTGCATACCCTCATTACGCCCAATAGTTGGGCGATGCAAGCTTGACTGAAAATAATACTCAGCAAAATGTTTAATCTCAAACACTAAGTATGCATGAACTATAGATGCCTCTACATGAGCTTTGTTCTTTGCTGCAGGCTTCAACCAGCCAAAGTACCTCTCAAAAGGATACATCCATCGATATTGAACAAGACCACCCAACAAAGCTTCTTCGGCTAAATAAATGGGCAAATGTTCCATGACATTCCAAAAACCAGGAGGGAAAACTGTCTCCAACTTACAAAGAATTATAGCAATGTTCTTGTTCGTCTCTTCCAGCATGCTAACATGTAACTCACTGGAGCATAGGCTTCTGAAAAATTCACTCAATTCGACCAAGGGTCCCAACACATCTTCCGGAAGAGCAGCGAAAGCTACTAAAAGAAGATTCTCCAAAAACACATGATGATCATGATTTTTCATATTTTGCAACTTTGTGTTAGATGGATCCACCCAATTTCCCACATTAGAACAATAATCATCAGGCTCATGAACCTCCCGCAACCATTGACAGATAGCCCTTTTTTGAGGTAATGACAGTGTAAACTTGGCTTTTGGCTTATATAATCTATCAATTGACCCTTTTGTAACCAAGTTCAACTCTTGCCTACTACACAGAATAGACATATCTATTCTTACTTTGATATCATCCTTTGTTTTTCCAGGAACATCCACCACTGTGTTTATAATATTTTCACTGAAATTTTTTTCAATATGCATAACATCAAGGTTATGCCTCAGAAGTTGATGCTTCCAATACGGCAACTCCCAAAAGATACTTTGCTTTGTCCAATTATGTTCATTTTCCTCAAATCCCGAAATTTAAAAATAGATATCTGTAGTCACTTTAGGCAATGTCGATACCCTATCAGACAACATTTCACCAGAAATCCTTTGGGGAGGGCCAATGTGTATGCTCTTCCCTTTACAAAAAGCAACTTTATTAGGTCTAAAACAATGATTCCGAGGCAAGAATCGACGATGGCAATCAAACCAAGATGGCTTTCGGCCATGTTGTAACTGGAATGCACAATTTTGGTGCATACAAACCGGACATGCTAACAACCTATGAGTGCTCCAACCGGATAACATACCATATGCGGAAAAATCATTAATTGTCTACATCAATGCGGCATGCAATCTAAAAGTTTCCCCGCATGAAACATCAAATGTATCCACCCCAACATCCCACAGTATTTTCAACTCATCAATTAAGGGTTGCAAGTACACATCAATCCTGTTCTTCGGATTTGTTGGACCCGGAATAATGCAACTTAAAAACCTGTATGGAGTGGTCATACACATATCTGGAGGCAAGTTATAAGGTGTAACAACAATTGGCCACACAGAATACGATCCTCTAGATATGGAAAATGGTGTGAAACCATCAGCACAAAGACCTAACCTTACATTTTGAGGCTCTGTTGCAAAATTTGGATACTTTTGGTCGAAATGCTTCTAAGCTAATCCATCCGACGGATGCTGGAGAACACCCGATTCTTAACGGTGCTCATGATGCCATCTCATATGAACGACAGTCCTTTTTGAGGCATACAGTCGTTGCAATCTTGGGATTAAAGGAAGGTAGTGCATTTTTGCGTATGAAACATCCTTATGACCTCGTTGGTTGGATTTCTTTGGTAATTGTCTTGCATGTCTACAAAATTTGCATGCGGATAAACCCTCATCCTGTTTATAGTAAAGCATGCAACGATTCGGATAACAATCAATTTCCTGAACATCCATACCTAAATCTCTCACTTTTCTGAGCTGCTGGTGATAATTTTTTGGAATACCACTTTCAGAAGGGTATATATCTTTCATCAGGTCAACAACTTTGTTGAAACAACATTGAGAGATGTTGTGCCCCGATTTAATACTAAGTAGCCTCACAAATGTTTTAAGTTCAGTTATGTTACACCTTTCATACAATGGTCTTTGGGTAGATTCAAGCATAGTGTAAAATACCTCAGGATTTGCATTATGATGGCTACTTATGTTCATTTCATTAGCTTGGAAGGCAGCATGAAGCATGTTCTCCATATGATTATGATCGTTGTGATCGTAATCAAAATTCATAGAATGTGAACTGCTTGCACCCCCTGCTTCCGAATTATCTTCTTCCCCATGACTTGCCCAATACCAATAATTCTTTACAAACCCCTTTCTACACAAATAAGACTTTACACCGTCATGCGCAAAATATTGCATATTCTTGCACTTCACACATGGACATCTATAAACTCCATTAATTCTATACTCCTCCTAATTTCGAGAAAATTCATCAAATATATTAACTCCCATCAACCACTCATCTCTAAGTCCATGTCCATTAGGATTTCTTCTCCTATACATCCATTGACAATGCAATGGTGAAGATCGTTTCGGATACAAGAGGGTGGTATAAAAGTAAAAGAGGTCTTTATTGTTTTGGTGCACATTCAAGACTAGTTTTGAGAAGTTTACAAATACTAACTATTTCATTTGAACAAAGTTGGGTTACCTAGTCTAGGGTTAATGCGTTTGAAAACCTACTACTTCATAAGTTGGCCTCAAGATAGAGTTTTGAGTCTTTATGAAGTTTCAAGTCAAGAGCTGGTAAAACCGTTACATTTCAAGGAGCATTTACATAAAAAAAATTTATAAAGAGATGTTTGCCTCGTAAAAGAGCCTTTTAGTTAAAAACGAAGTTGTTTTACGATTTAGTAAATGTGTTACGTTTATAAGAAACTTTTAAGTTTAAAGTGAAGTCGTTTTACAAGTTAATAAACGTACTACGTTTATACGAAACTTTTAAGTCAAAAATGAAGTCATTTTACAAACTAGCAAACGTTTTACGTCTATGAGAAGTTTCTTACGTTAAAAACGAAGTCATTTTGCGAGTTAGTAGCCGTATTACATTTATGTGAAGCTTTTAAGTTAGAAACTAAATCGTTTTACGACTTAACAAGCTTATTAGGTTTTTAAGAAGCTTTGAAGTTTCAAAGGAAGTCGATTTATGTGTTAATAGACTTATAACGTTTATGAGAAGCTTTTAAGTTTCGAACTTAGTTTGAATTAAGCATTAACTAAACATGTTATGTTTCAAACGAGTTTCGATTTACGATTTAGTAGACATATTACATATAAAAGAAGTTTTTAGCTAAAAAGTGAAGTCCTTTTATGAGTTAGCAGTCGTTTTACATTTACACAAAGCATTTAAGTGAGAAACTATGTTGTTTTACGATTTAGTAAACAATTTACGTTATAAGAAGTCTTTAAGTTATTTATAAAGCCGATTTACGTGCTAACAAATCTTATTTTGTTTCTAAGAAGCTTGTAAGTTTAAAACGAAGACGTTTTACAAACTAACAAATATATTACATTATTAAGAAGCTTTTAAGTTGAAAACGAAATAATTTTACAATTTAGCGAACTAATTACGTTTATACGAAGCTTTTAAGTTAGAAACGAAGTCATTTTACGAACTCGTAAACGTATTTTACGATGTTAGTTTACACGTTAGCAGATTTATTTCGATTATGAAAAGCTTTTAAACTATTCACGAAATCGATTTATGAGTTAGTAAACTTGGCTTGTATCATGTTCATCCTTTTGCATTTGAAAGATTGTAATGAGCGTAAAAAGGGCAACTGAAGATGATTATTTACGAATCCTAACTTTCAAGTGCACGCTAGTAACTACCAAGTTTTGAATCGTGAGTTAGTATACTCACCATGTTTTTAAGAGGCCTTTCTTGTTGTTTGCCTAAAGCTAAAGTCGTAAGAAAATTATGTTTTCTTGTTTCAAGTTCATAAAACCTATATATGAATACGTATAGGCATGTTTGTCTACTAAGTATGTATGTATATGAATGTTATAAGTTCCTAAGACATATATACAAATCAGTACAAGTATGTATGTGTACGAATGGTTATGTTTATGTTTATGTCTATGTATACGTGGAGGAGCTACTCTAGAAACTTTAAGCTTAAGTCTGAGACCCAGGGATGGTGGCTTAGTTCCCGCCTGGTATCACATATGTTACGTTATGATAGATTCAGGGATGGTGGTTTGATTCCCGCCTGAAGTCTAAGTATGAAAATTATGTCTCAGCATAGTATGATGTCTGTCCGGATAGGCGTATGTTGCCGCTCGAGTTTGGCCGACTCGGGATGACAGTAACAAAGTACCTCTAAGAGTCTAGTCTCCTCATTTACGTGAATAAGTTACTATGTATGTTTTTTTGTAAGTGAAGATAATGTGTAAAACCCCCTTTTATGCTATGTTTCTAGGTTTACGTAACTTTATTATGGTAGGTCAATGTATTATGGTCTCTACTAAAGTTAAGCTTTTTGGTATGACTATTTCTTTACTTGGTTTATGGTTCGAATATGATGTATTATGTGAAAGCTCTTCAACTAAAATGAATTACAAAAGGCTTTCGTAAGTTAATATGTATTTTAAGTATATTTTGGGAGAGAGGGTTTATTCACTGAGCGGTGGTTGCTCATTCCCATTACTTTTTCCCTTTTCCCAGATCCACAGGTATGTGACTGATGCATGGAGCGCCCAGAGTGGACTTGCTTGGACTGTATTGCTGTGCTTATGATATCGTTATGTAATGTCGATTGTGATTGTAAGGTTGTGTAATTAATCATTTTCCTTGTAAAGTTTATGAAAAATAGAAAGCTCTGTACACTCCGGGCGTGTGGCCCGTAGAGTTGTGGACTCCGGTGTGTAGCCGTTGAGTTGTTGGTGTTATTTTCTACCTTGAGGGATTGAAGGGTTATAATGTAAGGCTTTAAGCCTGGAAAACGGTCAGTTTTTAGGAAACATTCTGCCCGTTTTGCCCCAGAAAATTGAGAAAATCCTAGCATTCCTAGCCCTAGGGTTAAACTCAAGACCCAATTATGTTATAGTAGCTTAAGTGTTAAATATTGAGTCTCAACAGGTTATATTTCAGATAGGTTTAAGCAAGTTGTCTTAACAGTCTTTCCCCAAGGAAAGACTGCGGCGTGTAACACGACCCGCGTGAGGTTGGGGGTGTTACATTTGATGGTATCAGAGCTATAGGATTTTATAAAATGATAAAAGAAAATGAGATTTGACACGCCGATATGTTTTTATGTGCTAAGAGTTATATGTTATGTGCTACGTGTTATGTGCTATGCAATGTATGTTGTATATTAAGTGTTAAGTGTTAAGTGCTAAATTGTTGTAAGCTTACTAGGAGGGGGCTGATGGAAATTCGTTTATAAGTAATACATGTGTATAACGCACATAAGTGACCTGGAGTCTTATTACGAGTGCAGGAGTTAGGATAGTATACGATATGCCGGAAGAGAGGTAAAATCCTCCTCCACCTCCACCTCCAAATGATGGGATAGAGATGCTAATTAAATTTCTAAAGCTTAAGCCACCTACGTTTGATGGAACACCAGAGCCAATTCAGTATGAGTACTGGAAGAGGAAGATTGAAGGATTATTTGAAGTCATGAAGTGTCCTGCCAATTATAAGGTGAGGTTCGCAGCTCACTTATTTGAGAAAGATGCTAGCTTTTGGTGGGATACGGTTAAGCCAAAAGAAGGTGAACAACCACTAACTTGGGTGCAGTTCAAGGGTTTATTAGATGAAAAATACTATCCTAAGGAGGTAAAATGGGCTAAGGAGCAGGAATTTTTGAACTTAACGCAGGGAAAAATGCCAATTATTGAGTATATGTCTAAGTTTAATGAATTGAGTAGGTTTGCTCCTCATCAAGTGGCGAATGAGGAAATGAAAATGGAACGATTTGAGAGAGGCCTCAAATCTAAGTTAAAAACAAACATGGCTGCACTAACCTTTCCAAATCTCCAAACGATGTACCAAAAAGCCATCAAAGTGGAGCGTGTTATAGAGGAGTCTGAGGCATCTGAGTTAGCTACGCAACAGAAAAGGAAGCGTGAGGTCGAGAGCTCACAAGGAGGAGTACGTGGGAATGGGAGGAAGCCTAACTCCAATCATCAATCTCAGAAGGACCGCACTCCATATGAGCCAAGGCCTCGATGCGATACATGTGGCAAGCTCCACAATGGGCCCTGTGCAAGGTTAACTGGGGCGTGCTTTGGGTGTGGAGAAATTGGGCATTGCCAAAACCAATGTCCAAAGAAAGTACAGGAAAACATGCAGGCTAATCAAAGGACTGAGTCAGCAAATAGGCAAGGCGGCAACAATCTCCAAGCAAGAAAATGACTCCACCAATCTCACAGCTCCATGACGTGAATGAAAGTCAGTAAGAAGTCTTTCTTTTAAGTACTCCCTTTTATATAAGTATATATGGATTTATTTCGCATCATGTGACCAAAGCGTATGAGTTTTGAGGACGAAACTTTTTATAAGTGGGGGAGAAATGTGAGACCCGCATTTTTGTCGTACTTGCTTATCAAATATTATGCCTGTTGGGTTGGAAAATTTTATTTTAATATCCGCCAACCTACAACTGCCATATCACCCAAGTTATTCTTTATTGAACCTCGGTAATAGTTCTGTAATGCACTAAATCGATCCTAAATATATATTCAGGGGTGAGTAAGCTGAACCGCAATTATATTTAGGAATTCGGTTTAAGATTAGAGGCTCGGGAATTCAATTATTTATACAATAGGTTGAAGTTTTGTGGTAGAATTGAATCAAAAAAAAAAGGAAGAAGGGGATTAAAATTAATCCACATGCGTGAACCCCCGTGCTTGCTTCTTCTTCCTCCTTCACGCATGACCCGACACCCCCTTCTCTCTGCCCATTCTTCTATTTCCTCCACCATTCGTGGACCTCAAGCTCCACACCTGCCTTCTCTTCTCTGTTCCTCACCGCCACGCCGCGCCTCAAGCCTGACCGGACCCCAGGCGATGCCCACCAGGTGCCGGCATCTTCCCCTGCACGTGGCCGAGCCCATTTCAGCGCAGAACCGACCGAACACCAGAGGAT
>JAKOGI010002748.1:85852-88774 GCA_029747015.1 Carnegiea gigantea
GAAATATGAATGCTTAGAATCGATTTTAGTATATTCAATTAATACATGCCTGAAAGTTTAGTTCGAAATGAGCTATGCATGTTTAGATTCGATTCAAGTGAATTCAGTTATTACATGCCTGAAAATATAGTTCAAAATGAGTTAAGCATATTTAGAAGCGATTCAAGTGAATTCAGTTAATGTATGCCTGAAAGGTTAACTTGAATGGTAACTTCGATATGATAAATGAATGCCTAAAAACGTATTATGTCTAAATGACTTAAATGGGTTTGAATAGTAACTTCGATATAGTAAACGAATGCCTTAAATCGTATTAGGCTTAAATGACTTCATTAGGTTCGAATAGTAATTTCGATATAATAAATGAATGCCTTGATTCATATTATGCTTAGTTGGTTTAATTAGGCTTGAATAATAACTTTGATATGATAAACGGAACACTTGATTCGATGTTTGCCTAATTGGTTAATGTAGGTCTGAATAGTAATTTTGATATAATGAACGAACGCCTTGATTCATATGAGGCTTAGTTGGTTTAATTAGGCCTGAATAATAACTTCGATATAATAAACGAAATCCTTGAATCAATGTTGTTTAACTAGTTATTTTATACCTAAATAGTAATTTAAATGACATAGGTATGACGTGCTTAATTCCTAAATGTAAGTCATAAATGTAATCGAGTTTCATGCCTTGTTAGTTTAATACGGTTATTAAGTGCCTATTTCAAGTTGATGCGATATAGATATATATGTGTATGTATTTGTATATGCTATAATGCACCGCTGGATGGCGCTGCTTGCCCAGGTAAGTGCATAAACCCTATTACACGTCTCTTTATAAGTTTACGTGATAATATGTTATGATTGCTAAATTAAAAACCGATATGGTAGTTGGATGGTTTAAGGTAGAACTATGAGTGGTTCGAGGTTCTTTGTGCTATGGTGCTTGTGAGAAGGGAGCCTGGGTTGTGAATTAACCGCAATCATGTGGATTACGGGGCCATGTGTGGCTCATGTTGCTAAGTTGAATTATGAAGTGTTTGAATGTGTACATGTGCACCCCTACCCTTTCTATGTCATTAAATTTGATTATTTGCACAAGGGTGAGTTTTGAAAAAGAAGGATTTCATATTTTGAAATGACAGTAGCCATAAATATTAGGGCATGATGACGTATTTTAACTAAATAAATACAGTTTTGGGAGTGAACTCGCTTGAACGGGAAAATCCCTAAAGAGTTTTACAGAGGCATGAGTTGCATGATAAATGATTTCGCTGTGAGAGGCAGCAAATTTATTAGTCATTATGACCAGTTTAAATGGCTAAGATAAGTGCTTAGGGACAATAGATAGGAGTGAACCTGCTTGAAAGGGGGAATTCCTAGTCTAGGGAGTAGTCCCCAGAGACCCTGACGACGGTTAAGGTCTAAAAGTTAGTTGTCATCCTGGGAGTAAGAGCTTAGTGTAAGTTAATCTCACTAGGATTGAGTATAGATCTCTCCCAACCAGCACTTTATGATGATCTTATGTTCAGAGTAGTTTCTTATTAAATAAGAATAGCAGTCAGCGTTTCGCTTTTTAAGTATTTCAGAAAGAAAGTGTTTAAGGTTCATTAAGAGACCAAGATGAAAGAGATTCTTTTAAAGAATATGAGCCTCAAGAGGCTAAGAGAAGAGTTTTTATGAGCCTCAAGAGGCTAAATGAAGTGTTTTCAGTTAAAAAAAAAAAGAAAGCTTCCTGTGTATAACATGTGCATGTTCTAAGTATAACTTATGAATGAGATGCTAAGTAAGATACGAATATGAAAAGAAAGTCTTATGAGCATATTTCATGCATACCCTATGAATGAGAATTGATTGAGACTTGAAATGTGTGTGTCTTATGCATATCATATGAATGAAATGCCAAGCAAAGTATGATTATGAAAGAGATAACCTTATATACACATCATATGAATAGGGTTTCATGCATAGTTCGAATAGAATGCTAAGAAGTTATATTTATGAAAAAGAAAGTCTCTGTGCTTAGCCTTGTCGCTTGCTTAGGTGTTTAACTGCCTGTTAGTAAAGAAGTTTGGTCATTTAGAGACCCAGAAATGTGTTTGAGTGCTTAAAGTAAGGTTTATGGTTAGTGATATTTCCATAAGAATTTTATGAATGCCTAATATGATAGTAAAGTATGGATACGTGATATGTGACTAGTAAAGATATTATTGCCTACAACGGTTTTGGTTTTAAGGGGGTTGGGGGACACTCACTGAGCATGTGGTTGCTCATCCCACTACTCTTTCCCCCTCTTCCCCAGGTTTTCTTTGTAATAGGTGGAAGTCAAGCCACTTATACAGAGTGAAGTTTACCCCTGGTTGAAAATAAGTTACGTGTGCCATATAGAAGTAGGTTCACGAGTTTAACGATGTAATATAACGTATTCCTATTTTGTGATTGTTGTAAACCAAGTTTTCTAACTCATATAATGCATATTGTTCATGAGTCGCTCTGTATGGTCGTGTGAGCCAACAATCTGACTGGCTATATGTCTTTACTCGAAATTAGTTGCGTTTTGGGATGTAAACCCCAGTACTCCGGTTGTATAGACCATTGAGTTGTATCTTTTACTTTTCCTGTATTAAGGAACTATTCTGTTTGCTGTACTCCGAGTAGGGGGCTCATTGAGTTATGAACTCCGGCGTGTGGCCGTTGACCTTCTTTAAAATATTTTACGCTTTCGTTGATTACAGGGACTTATTGTAAGGCTTTTAGCTTGAAAATGGTTAGTTTTTAAGGAAAACTCTGTCCGTTTCACCCCAAAATTTAAATAGAAAGTTAAAAAAATGTAACGCTTCTAGCCCTAGGGGCGGCGGGTGTTACAATATATATATGTATGTATGTACGTATGTATGTATGTATGTGTATATATATATAT